>JAUTBZ010174143.1:0-10133 GCA_032361785.1 Lepetodrilus galriftensis | reverse complement strand
CCTGTAGCTATAGGGTGCCAGAATAGATAGCAAAATAGTAAACGGGGCATCTTATAGCTACAGTTCTGCAGCTAGGCGACTGATGGCATTGGGTCCAGCAGATATTGGTCTCTGTGGGTAGCGGGCAGTCCAGGAACATCGTGCTTGCCTCCGCGTCTTCAGGTCGCGTGATAGGTAACTTCAAACACAACTCCCTGGTAATTGATTACTCAGAGAAAATAAAAATACCAATTTCAAACACCTGTAATGAAATAAGGAAGAAATGATTATTACTTTCTCGCCTCTCTATCGAAACTAAGAAATGAAGTTGTGTAATCGATTTCTAAAATAGTATTTGATGAGGTGTTATTTCGATCTTGCCAAAGAAACATAATAAAAGAACAAAGTCGTTTAACAAAGAACAACTCTACATAACAAGGAACAGGGGGGAATGAAGAAATTCCCACATTGGTCAATACCTACAGTCCTACACACATACTCACCCATAGTAGGGAGAGAGAGAGAGGGATGGGGAGAGAGAGGGGAGAGAGAGAGAGACCAATTGCTCTAATGCACCTTGCACTGTGTTCCATTTCAGACGAGTTAGAAAGTGGGATATATCAGCAACCAACTTTTTGAAGAAGCTTGTTGAAGGTGAGCTTAGGGGCTGGTGATAGCACAATGGTAAAATGTTGGACTTAGGAGCTAAAGGGTCCTGAGTTCAATTCCCGTCCTCGTATCAATATTCGTAAAAGTTACCTATCTGATGCGATATTGATAGGATGCACTGTCTGTGGAGTGGCAATACATCCTTGGTCTTGTCAGTACTAGTTGATGCTGGCATGTTTACTGCAACATTCAGTGCTGTGGATGTTGCAGGTTTCCTCCTGCCCTAATAAACTGACAAGCTGTGATATGAGTGAAAGAATATTGAAGTGGATCTAAACCCCAATTAAAAACAATAATCATTTAAATTTTCTTTTTATTATTATTATTATTATTATAATATTATTATTATAATTATTGTTATTATTGTTATTATTATTATTATTATTATTATCACAAATGGAAATAATTTGCTTTTTGTTGCCACTCGTAGATTCATCGAGCACCAAGGTGGAAATACAACAGGTGGACAAGAAGAGAGAGCTAGTGCTGGTTCGACTGTTTCTCAACACCAGTGATGGACAAATCTGCGTAAACGACGAGCTCTGCCAGCTTAAATATGCAGCTGTTGTAGAGAGGCGGACATTAGGTTAGGATCTGGCAGGATGTGTAGTTGCTGTTTGTTTATCAGGCCGGGACATTACACAAATATTTAAACATGATTTTGTTCAAAAATCTCTGTATAAATTTTGACTGTGAGTATGAAATCATGCTCAATGAGTTTTGGAATCTCGGGCCTGACAAAACAAGAGCTATATATATCAGTAATGTTATATTTAGCAAATATTCAGAAGATAGCTTTTTTCTTTTTCTCTTAGATTATAAAGCACTAAGCCAGCACTTCACAAACTTGTGTTTCGACGATAAAATATGTTTAACCCTCTCCCAGCTGGATTAGGCAAAGGTAATGCTCTTTAGGGCATCTATACTTGCCTGCAACATGGGGAGGATTAAGCGATGTTTACAAGTTTGTAGCAATGATGTATTATCTTCCATTGTAGAATCTGCAGAGGAAAAGCCACAAATGATACAAAAGAAGTTGAAGAAGAAGATAACCCCAGAGGACTACCTCAAAGAACTGACAGAGGATGACAGCAGTGACTCAGATCATGGTTCCGGGGCCACGTTAAGTCACAATCTGATAAACCCAGAAGCAGATCAAGTTGATTGCCGCGATTCATCGAGTCCCGCCTTGAATATCTCTGGACTGCATGTGTCGGACAGCGAGATCGTGCAGTCCACGCGTCCCGGACAGACGTCCCGCAGTCCCAGCGACTCGGAGGTGCTGCACAAGATGGTGCGACCTCTGATGGGCGGGCGGGGGCGGTGTCTGGAGGGCGGGGATGCTAGTGGCAGCGAGATGGACGTTCCTGGGAAGAAAGGTCACGATCTGCAGATTGGTACTTTCGGAGATGGTCAGAAAAGCGAGACAAAGTCAATCAGATCTCTGTTGTGTCGCAATCCAAACTCGACTTCGATACAGGACAGAATTAAAGAACAAAGCTTCATGGCTATACCGAGTGTGCTTTCCTTGGACAGACAGTTAGGCAGAGCGACACCTGACGAAAAATTGAATCTTTCGTTTAATCAAAACCTGAACAGGGGTGTCCTTGGTGGGTGCCTGAAAAGTGACTCAGAATCAGAAATATCTGTGACGAGTTTGAGGCAGCCCATACCAGTTAAAACCAGTCCAAACCTGCGCGAATCACTTGCAGCTAATCCTGACAATTCTTTGGATGACGGAGAAATCATTTATACGAGATCAACAAGTCTGCTTCATGTGTTAAAATCTGCTACGACCAGCCCAAATCCTCCCAAATCTTTGGACGACCAAGAAAGCATTTACACAAGAGAAAGATCAACAGATCTACTGCAGAAGTTTGCGTCATCAAGACTGTCTAAAGGCGCAATGGCTGTTACCAATGAAAGTGTTTCAGATATAGAACCACTGGAAATGAAAACTGGGTAACTATGTATTAATTTCATTTGCAGTCATTCTTACCGGTATGTTAGCAATTAGATTGCTTTAAGTATGCTCATGATACCTTGAAATAGTTAACTAATAAAACTGATGCATTTATGTTAATCAGATTAACAATCGGATGAACAACATTATCTTTATTTTTATTAACACTGATTTAAAACAGATTGATTAAAATAGTCTTGAACTAATGCTATGGTATTTAATATTTTAGTCTGCCTACGGTAGTTATGACCATTTGGCATGAACATGTCACTATATCTGATACACAAGTTATAACTACATTATTATCTTCCTTTCACTGAGAAATTCAGGATTTATTTTCAGACTTAGAACATCACTTCTTGTGTTGTTTATTTTTTAGGTCAATTCTCAAGAATGCAGCATCACCTTCCAGTACAGAACAAAACACAGTCAGGTAAAAACTAAATAGGTCATGTTAAAGTTCAAATGTAAATCATTTACAATATAAATAACTATTCACCACCATTGTAAAATATATCAGATAATACTGCAAGAATCGGCTGGTCCCGTACTGACAGACCAAGGGTGATAAATAAATGCATTGCAGGGATCAAAATGAACACTAGTCCTCTAGCCCAGGTCATTTCTCCCAATGCTAAAGGTATCTTCTCTACTAGTATTCAGGATAGTAAGTTTTAAAGTTAGTTTCTATCGCTGCATTGCCATACTACAGACTGCATCCGATCGCCTCAAAATGGTAACTTTTGTGAATATACATGCCGGTCTCCCGTGACAGGATTTGAACCCAGGCCTTCAACTTTGAAGTGGACATGTTTTAGCATTGCACTACCTGCGTCCAGTTTGTAAAGATGTGCGATATTATACTGTAGGTTCTCCGACGCTGTCTCACCCTCGGCTACTGAACAGTGGGTCCAGAAGAAAGGAAGAGAAGAAGGAAAAAGGTAGATATATGATGACAGTGATGATAATGATGGTGATGCTCGTGATGTTCATGGTAATGTGCATGGTGATTGATTGCTTGATGATGATGATGGTGTGGGTGGTGATGATGGTGTTGGTGATGGTCATGTTGGTGATGATGGTTATTGTAAGTGATTGATCACTCGCTCACTCACTCATTCTCACTCGCTCACTTGTTCACTTGCTCACTCACTCATTCTCACACACTCACTCACTAATTCATTCAAACTCTCGCTAACTCACTCATTCTCACACACTCTTGCTCACTCATTTTCACACTCACTCATTTTCACTCGCTCACTTACTCATGAACTCACTCACTCATTCTCACTCACTCATTCTCACACTCACTCATTCTCACACTCCTGTTCCACAGACTGCTGAAGATGCTGGCGCCGAATGGTCCAATTACAACGTCTAGACCTCTGGTGAGATCATGGACAGAATAATGATAATAATAGGAATATCTAGCGCATAATGCATGCTCAAAGCGCACAAAATAATATCCAGTGGTTTCAGTAGAATCAGAAGTGAGGAAGAGTAGCAGAAAGTAAGAGGCAAAATACTTACATGCATTGTACATTTCATCTACAAGTTTGTATCGGCAAGATTGAAAATAGACGGCATAATTAAGGAAATAGACGGAGACATTTTTTTTTAAATAGTTCTCATTATGTATAATATCTACTTCATGTTTCTTTTTGACATAGATGACCCGGCCAGATCGACCAGAGCCGAATCCCTTCCTAGGGGTCATAGTTCATGGAGTGTCGCCTCCAACTCCAATCATCGATTTAGAAAAATTTAAGCTGGCAGAACTTGTGAAGCAGGTCAGTGCTTGGTCTGCAGAGTTGTCTCTTTGTAGTGTTTATGCTATGACATATCGGACGTTTGTGATCATTTCTATTGTGACAGCCAGTAAATATTGTACATTCACAAGTCGATTTGAAACATCTAAAATGAAAAACATATTTTGTATTTTTCGTATTTCAGACATTTGTTAAGCAGAACTTTGAGAGTCCACTGGTGATTCAGGCGTTCTGTTGGCCAGCCATCCAGCGGGGGAGACATGTGGTGGGGCTGGCACCCCCCAGGACGGGGAAGACCCTGGCTTACCTGCTGCCTCTGCTGTCACAGATGTTTGAAACAACTCCGTATCTTCCTCTACCACAAGGCAATGGGGTGTGTAGTCATTCAGAATAGTCCAGACATTGCCTTAATCCTCGCCATGCTGAAGGCAACCAGAGATGTCCTAAAGAGCATTGACTGCCTGACTCAGCAGCGAGAGGGTTAGGGCTGCCTTTGCGACCAGGGGTTTATAGTCATTCAGATAAGTTCAGACATTGCCCCTAAAAGATGCCTCTGACCTAAGGCAATGGGGTTTGTAGTCATTCAGATAAGTTCAGACATTGCCCTAAAGTTGCTTCTACCATGCGGGAGGGCATCAATGATCTTCAGATACTAAGTATAGTATTTCAATGATTGGACAGAGAACGTCATCATTATTTGCAATTGTTTTGACTTCCAGCCAATCACATTGATCCTGGTGCCGTCGTGGAAGAAAGCACAGGCTGTGTACGACGCGTGCGTGGATTACACCCAGAACAGACGTCGTCCACGCATCCTGGCCATCTTTGCCGGCGGCTGCGAGGACACGCAGATCGTTAGTAGCCATTTCTTTCTTTCTATTGCTTTACTGGATGTATTATTAGACATATTTTATTTGTACTGGCCACAGTTATTCAGCTCTGGTACCTGTCTCCAAGCAGCGAGCATTGAACAAGCCATGGTATAAGTAAATGAATCTTGAATGTGGATCGAAGCTACAATTTAAAAAAAACATAATTAAGAATTATTACTTGACTGGATTCAGGTCCCCCTCATCAACGGCTGTGAGCTGCTCGTGGCCACGCCCCCTTGTCTGCAGCGCATGCTGGACAGTAAGTACACCAACCTCAAACGTCTGTGCCACCTGGTGGTGGACGATGGCGAAATCATGACGGAACACTTCGTCCCAGAGGTACATATTTTTCATGGTTTTTTTTTTAAAGAAAATGCATGAAAGCTATTTGAATTTGGTGCTATTCCAATTGTTTTTGTATGAAGAATGTTTGTAGATAAACTATTATTATTATTGTTATTATTATAGTTATTATTATTATTGTTATAGTTATTATTACTAATGAGATAAAGACTAATCCCCCGCAATGCCTCTCTGTACAGATGAAGTTCATCATGAAGACGTACGCCGACGTCCTGCGTGAAGCTACCCTGAGGGCGGACGTACCCAGACAGCAGATGTTGTTCGCCAACCAGTGGACGAAGGGCGTGGAGTCGTTCATGACGTCGTACATTCACGAGCCCGTGCTGGTCATCACGTCCAAGCTGGAGGCTGCTGTGTACGGCCGTGTCAAACAGGTGTGTTAACCTTCTTACTACTTGAAGCATCGAGAGGTGCCCTGATGTGCAATGGTTCAAATCCTGTCCACGGGAGCCTGGCGCCAATGTTCGCGAATGTTGCCTTTCTGATGTTGATAGGATGCGCTGTCCGTAGAGTGGCAATGCAGATATCATTCTTGGTCTTGTCAGTACCAATGAGTGCTCGCAGGTTTACTGCAACATTCAGCGTTATTGATGTTGCGGGTTTCTTTCAGCCCTAATCTCATAAGCCATGAAGTAAGTGAAAGAATCTTGAAAGGTTGATAAATGCAGACAGTCCATCCTATCAAGATCGTGTCAGAAAGGTAAATTTCACGAACATTTCGAAAGGTAAATTTCACGGACATTGATGTCAGAACGGGATTTGCCCTTTTGCCCCACAGTCCAATGTTCTGCCCTAGCACTCCAATCACACTATGTTCTGAGCATGTTTCAGTAGTCACCATGTTGTACTAATCACTTTTATTCTGGCCATACTACAGGTGACCCACATGAGCAAGCACGGCAACAGGTCACATCAGCTGTGCGGCCTACTGGACGCTGTCGCGTTGCCTGGCAACAAGGTGGTCATCTGCTCCTCAAGCCTGGAGGAAGTGGATATGGTTCATAAGGTGTGCAGATCTTTTTAACATGACAGAAACAAAGAATCCAACAGCAAACTCGTCAGATTAGATTGTCATCTTTTGAAACAGCGATCATGATGTTACGAATCTGTTTTTAGTACGATTACACGGAAGACCATCATTGCTAATTATGTTCTAATTTAAACTCTTTGTTTACAGCTGTTGAGAAGCAGAAGCATCTTGTCACTGATAGTACACACAGAGATGTCATTCGGAGACTCTGACGACCAACTGCGACAATGGAAGAATCTCAACTCGGACGATGCCGCTGTTATACTAGGTATGTATCAAGCATGAACAGCTGGGCCTTATCCTGGTACAATAAAAGGCTGCACTAAATTTCACTACACTAAGCTACTTTTGGATGGCTGAACAGCTTCGTAGGAAAATAGCACGTTATGCACATGCGTCCAGTCCATTAGCTTCATGCTTTAGGTTTTCCTACAAAACACTACAGGGACTAAACCTGTAGTGAAAAGTAGCACTACATATATGTAGTGAAAAGTAGTGCAGCCTGAATGCACCCCTGATGAGCATGCTGACCAACACTCTCATCTTGCAATCGATTATGTGGGACGAGTGGTAGCCCAATGGCTGAATGCTTGGAATTCTGGGTATCGTTTGATTTACTATGAGACCATAAAGACTCTCGTAGCGATCTCTAATACACGGAGCACTGTGGTCTCATAGTGGATATGAGAGCTTCGAGAAATGATACCCAGAGCCAAAGGCTGCAAAGAGAGGTGTACGGTGCGTGGTGTAGTACAACGTTTGTCTTGCAGTGATGATGGACGACTGCGTGACTGACAGCAACATCAAGGACGCCACCATCATCATCCACTACGACATCCCCAAAACAAAGATGAGGTTCGGAATCCGGATGGCACTCATGATGGACTACTTCTACAATTACGCTGAGAAGAAGGAAGTGAGTGGCTAAACAATGCAGTCTGTGTGTGGACACTTGCCTAATATACGTCTGTAAACAAATCAAATGTACATACCTGTCTATGATATATGATGAACAGGAACTCTGGACGATATTCTCAAATAATTCTGTAAGTTTCGTTGCAGAGAACTGTGACGCCCACCTCACACATATTTCTGACGGACAAATGTCAAAGGGAAGTCGGTACTCTGGCGAACATCTTGAAGCGGTCGAACAGTGCTATTCCCGAGTCCATGGCGAATTACATGGCTGGATTGACAATGGTGAGAGTGATAGCAACAGTGGCAGTGTTATGAGTGGCATATTCCCGCTGTGACGTAAAACACTGAATAACAGAGAAATACTAAGACCTCATTTTCTTAATATACAGACCTGGGTATAGTTTCACAGAGCTCTCTTAGCCACTAAGAGACCATAGCGCTCTCTTTGGCGATAGTTAATACATTGCTAAGAGAGTGCTATGGTCTCTTAGCGGCTAAGAGAGCTCTGTGAAACGATACCTTGCTTGACTGTACCCACATGCGAGATGGAATATTTTGAATATTAGACTGCATTGACTGCATGTTTTACTTGTTTAGGGAGATGACGAAGATGAAGACAAGGAACTATGTAGTAATTTGAAGGCGTTTGGTTGCTGCACGTGAGTCCAGATTCCTCCTCTAACTATGCTACATACTTTTGAATATTATATATGTAATGAAAAGTGATACAGCCTGGGGTGTGTTCAGCCTACACTACTTTTTACTACATAGTGCTACGGAAGCCATTCAGCCAGGGCTGCGTTCAGGCTACACTATACTTATCTGTACACTACTATGCTACATTTTTTAATACTAAGTAGTGGCTGGATGAACAATTTCGTAGGAAAATTACAGGAAATTGGTTTGGTTTGCGTGCAGTCTATTGTCTTAATTCTTTGGGTTTTCCTACTATTTCCTACAAAACACTGGAGTAAAAAGTAGTGCTACGTAGTACTACTATGTGTTGGCTGAACGACTACTGTAGCACTATGTAGCACAGCCCAGCATTCATTGTACTATGTAGTACTACTTTTCACTACGGGTTTGGACCATGTAGTGTTTTGTAGGGAAACTCCAAAGCATGAAGCAAATAAACTGCATATATGCGCATCCAGGTTTACTGCTAAATTGCTACAGACTTGTACAACCAGCCACTAGCCACATAGCATAGTATGGTGTAGTGTTGTGTTGTGTCATATAGTGTAGTGTTGTGTCATATAGTGTAGTGTAGTGAAATGTAGTGCAGCCTGAACGCAGCCGTGGCCAGTATTGTACAATTCCAGTTTTGTTGCAGGAATCTGAGCAAATGTCAGTGCCGTCACCGGATCATCCCCAGTGTGGATTGTCCGCGTGGCCACGGTTACAAGGACCTGCCCAGATGTGGTGAGGTTAAGGTGAGAGGACACACACACACAAAAAACAATCACACACACACACAATCACACACACAATCACACACAATCACACACAATCACACACACACAATCACACACAATCACACACACACACACAAAAAACAATCACACAATCAATCACACACACATAATCACACACACATAATCACACACACACAATCACACACAATCACACACACACACACACACACAAAAATCACACACACAATCACACAATCACACACACACAATCACACACACACACACAATCACACACAATCACACACACACAATCACACACAATCACACAATCACACACACACAATCACACACAATCACACACACACACACAATCACACAATCACACACACAAAGTGATTGAGCGGTCACTATTGCACCAAAAGTCAAATTAAACAAAAAAACTAAATTAAATTATTGCAATTTATAAGATCCTCTCTAGCATGGGTGGACACACACAGTGTACGTATGATCAGTCAGTATCGCTATCCCCATGGGTGGACACACACAGTGTACGTAGGATCAGTCAGTATCGCTATCCCCATGGGTGGACACACACAGTGTACGTAGGATCAGTCAGTATCGATATCCCCAGGTGAGAGTCAGCCGAGTGCTGGACGCCGGCCACTACTACGTGCGGCTGATGGAACTGCGCCCCGTGGACGGCACAAAGACGGACCTCACGGCGCAGTACGTGCAGCTGCTGATGGAGATGGCGCAGTACTACGCCGTCAAGGCAAACAGCCGGTCACAGGGTCAGTATATTTAGATTTTAACAGTATATTTGGTACTTGCGTAGCAGGGTAGGTTTTAACTCATATTTAACCCTCTCCATGGAGGGCATGGTAAAATATCAATTCTTGAACATTCCAATTTGTTCATAATTTTGTGCAATTACATTTTTTTTAAAACAGACATGGCAGTTTTCTGCAGATCCACGGAAATCTGCTGATATTTGTGCGTGTAGTGGTCAAGTTATTTGCTTGGGACTTGCAAACACTGGGCTTTTTTTCTGTCATGCCTGTCTTAACGTCGTCCACCAATAGGGCGCGTCAGTGGTGGGGGCAGCACGTAAACTAGTGCAAATGTGTTGCTCTGCGCTTCGCACATACACCACTA
>JAUTBZ010174132.1:0-10134 GCA_032361785.1 Lepetodrilus galriftensis | reverse complement strand
GTGATGTCTGTACAGAAGTAACGTCCTTACCTACGACGCAGTACATGTACTACTGCAATATTCAGTGATGTCTGTACAGAAGTAACGTCCTTACCTACGACGCAGTACATGTACTACTGCAATATTCAGTGATGTCTGTACTGAAGTAACGTCCTTACCTACGACGCAGTACATGTACTACTGCAATATTCAGTGATGTCTGTACAGAAGTAACGTCCCTACCTACGACGCAGTACATGTACTACTGCTACGTTCAGAGATTCCTATACGGAAGTAACGTCCCTACCTGAGTGAGCTCTGGTAGTCCCGGGACCTCGATCCTCCAGCCCTCGTCATCAGACAGATGGAAGTGGAACTTGTTGAGTTTGTACATGGCCATCGCCTCCAGCAGCTTCAGCACCGTCTCCTTGCTGTGGAAGTTCCGGCTGACGTCCAGATGCATGCCTCTGTACTGAAACCTGGGCGCGTCCTCTATGGTTGTCTTAGGAAGCTTCCCGTCTCTGTACGCCTTCCCTGTCAGAGCCAGGAGGGACTGGATTCCGTAGAATATCCCGCTGCGCGTGGTCGCCCATATGCGTATGGATTCGTCAGTTGGGTCAACCACCAGAGAGTACGCGTCAGGAGATGTCGATATCTTGCCGTCTATAGGAACACGAGGGTCTCTCAAGGACAACTGGATGTACCGTGAAGAAGGAGGGCTGGTGCTTATGCTGAGAGAGGTGCTTTGACCTGTTGCTTGAAGCGTATCTAAAATATGCATAATGTATATATAAATATTGAATTATTTTTCTATATTTTTATGTATTCTTTATACAGTTATAATTATTTTACTTATGAATGGAGCTGAATTGTTTGGTGCAAATATTTAATACCAATTAATGACAGAACAAGTATTACATTCAGGTGTATCACGGGACACCCTTTTCCATCGCCGAGAGGGCTAAACTATGCTTTACCTTTAAGATATTTAGCTTCCAACTCAAATTTAGTATTAGTGACAATTGTTGTCAGGGAAGCAAAATCCAGTGTCTCGTCAGCGTCCATTACCATGGTTACAGGGGTTGGTATTATGGGACTGGGCGCTGTCTTGTCCGATAACGGTTTAGCCATCATGAAGCGGCGCTCAACAGAGTAAGGATCGTACCTGAAACACGCCTAACATTGAACTCGCCTATACACCAGTGTACACATCGTATGAAGCTTACTGGTTTCGTTTACGATATGTGGCGTAATGAGCATGACCCTGTATCAACATTTGTGATGTTTTATAGAAACTTTACCATGCATAATATATCAAATTTACAACGATCGAATACTATCCTAGTGGATTCTTATATATATAGATATCCTAGTGGATTCTTATATTAATAGGCCTACTATAATAATGTATTCTATATTGCAAGCTATAACAGTGAATCACATTTATCTATTTCGTAATATGCGAAGTAATGTTCTGAATTGCTAGCTACATGCATGTAAGCCTATATATACCTAGACAAGGTTGCTTCGTCTCCATAATGCTTCTGATGTGAGCTATATGGCTAAATGTACATGTATATGAGTCGATAGATGTCTGGATTTCTTGACTAGTACATACCTATCTTGAAGCCATGACAGATTGTAACGTTTCCATAATGCTTCTGCTATTAGCTATATGGCTAAATGTATAAGATTCGATAGATGTCTGGAGTTCTTGACTTGTACATACCTATCTTGAAGGTATATGGCTAAATGTATAAGATTGGATAGATGTCTGGATTTCTTGACTTGTACACACCTATCTTGAAGCTATATGGCTAAATGTATAAGAATCGATAGATGTCTGGAGTTCTTGACTAGTACACACCTATCTTGAAGCTATATGGCTAAATGTATAAGATTCGATAGATGTCTAGATTGCTTGACTAGTACACACCTATCTTGAAGCCAGGACAGATTGTAACGTTTCCATTTGTTGACAGTATTGAAGTCTCCCACGAAGTCTAGTTCCGGTCCCCTGGTGCTGCTGATGGTCTTGGCCTGGAGTCCCTCAGACCACACGTACCAGTTGGGCATCGCGTCTGTCCGCGACACTGACCAGTTCTTGATCTGCAATCTCAGCGTGCGCGTACCACCAGCCTTCAGAGATTTGAATCCCTGGCTGGGCTCGATCTTAAACAAGCTACCCTTCACTTGTGTTATTGTCACGTTCTCTAGATCCAGTGATAACTGCTCAGAAGGTATGTCGTAGATACTAACGAAATATATCCCCCAATTCCCTGCTTCAATGTCTCGTTTTCCGCTGTTTTCTAACGTAATTGATGCGAGATATGTAGATGCGCCATCTTGAAAGTTGTCCTCGACAGCAAACCGGACAACAATGTTCTCCGCCATGTAGTCCAGCGTAGACTGAACGACTAACGGCAAGGCTTCCACTGTAACGAGAAATGATATAAATTACACAATGCAACTTCATGAACATATTAAATTATACAAAAGTCACAAATAATAACCACAATTTTCTGACTTGCAATTGTATTATGTGTTAAAGAGATCAACCGCTACGTTTAATATATAAATATGTTTCAAACACAGAGGCAACAATCGAGAAAACACTAGCAGTTCACATGGCAACCCTATGCACGTTAAGTATTATCAGATATATGTAAGGATGGAAGGTATCTCGCACTGGAACCTATTCTGACATTACTCAATATGGTGCGCGTGGAATGGACGGCACTGGAGCAGTTATTATAGGACAGTACACACAGTAACTTACCTCCATGCAGTTTGACAGCACGACTATGACGTTTGAGATCAGCACTTCTGTAACAGTCAGATGGACATATAGACTAATAACATGTACTGTATCTCTGCCTTTCTCTATTATATACATACCTGTACTTACATCGAGTCATGTGACACCCGCAACATCGTAATATTAAAATGGCAACGGTAACGTAGTAATCAGACTCCAAATAATAACTGTTTAACACTTCTGTTTGCTGCAACAGAATAATAGAAGTATCTGTTTGTAGCTTTCCTACGTACTTCGTTCGGAGCAATATGGTGTCCGTCGGGCGTACCAGGACGTTACGAAAGCCTGTAAACCAGGTGGCGCCGTCGTCTTTGCTGTGTTCAATTGTCAGTCCTGGATAGGCCGAGGTCGCTGTCAGAAAACCCTTCTCCTCTCTACGAAAAACAACACGTTCATTTGTTTGTGCATAGTGTGTCGACATACCACTAGTACTTTCACTTGACTACTGACATAGACTATGTTGCTTACAATTAATGGATGTATAGCTAGACAAGAGAGCGCTATGATCGTCGCTTAGTGAGAGCTCTATGGAAGAGTATTATGTTTTATTGTAGCGGCTGTACAGACCATGTGACCATCTCTATTCACCTTGCCCCGGGAAGAGGAATCCTATACTTGACACCCCGGGCATCTAGACGTCGCAGTTCCGTCGACCCAAGTAGTCTCGCAAACGATTCCCAGTCAGCCTTCATGGCCGCCATCCCAGCCTCGGTGTGACTGTTATCTTCCCATGATGCTTTGTGCCACGCCCTCTCAGCCAATGAAAGGAGGCGGGGGAAGAGCCGTGTGTCCACGTGATCCCGAGTTCTTGACGTCTCACTCCATAAACATCCTGACATACCTGAGGAAGATATGCAACATTTCTTTGTAAACTGCAAACAGTGCCAAGTACAACTTTCATTAGTACCAACACTGAAATCATGTAACAGGCAGAAAAGCGCTAATTCACACAAATATACCCATCCACGATATTTGATCAAATTCACCAACTACACCAACAGTTCACTGCACACATAAACAACAATAGTCATATACAAACCCAAATATTTAGGTTGCATTACACTCTCATGTACTTCGCTCTTACACACATAGTTATGATGACCAGGGCTCATACTATTATCAGTTATTAATATAACTCAAACTTTAAAGATTGACTAAAAGTACAAGTCCATTGCATGAAACACTTTTCTCGATACACTACTTGAGAATATATTGAGCTAAGACTATTGTAACGATAGCGGTGGTCATTTGTAGCTACAACTATGGGCAACGGACCCCAGCGCACTCATGCATACCGTAGTACTCTTCTCTAGAATGTCCACATACCGGCAATATTGTCTGGATTCTGCAAGTCAGGACACCCTTTATTCTCCTCCCCGCAGGCCTCTTTCTTCGTGATAGGCGCACCAGACCGCTTTACATCAATCAGACTGTACAGGTCTCCCGGGGTGAAGCGGAAGGTCTTCTTGGCGTCTGTGAACCTCGTCGCCCAGTAGTACCCCCTCTCCTCGGGGTCGGGCTCGTACGGATGGTCAAAGTACAGGTGGGTGGCATGAGCCATGATGACCTGCAACAGTAAAGGAAACCGCCTTCACTGTACCTTTCATGTGAACTACAAATGTACATGGGCCTGAGGCCTACTTACACGAAATAAACTATTATTATTATTATTAAGTTCCATAGAGGTGAATGCATACTTCCTAAACTTCCCAAGGGGTGTGTAGAATTAAAGTTCCGCAAGGCTGTGTATCTCTTCCTCATCTCTTGTCCCTTTCCCATTCCTTCTAAACCCGCCCTTCTCTCTCTTTTCCCCTCCTCTACTTCCTCCCACTCTCTCTCTAAATCCGCCCTCCCCTCTCTTGTCCCCTCCTCTACCTCCTCCCACTCCTTCTAAATCCGTCCTCCCCTCTCTTGTCCCCTCCTCTAACCCCAATCCTTCAAACCGGCCCTCCTTTAATCCATGAATGCGTTATACCTTCCTATCTACAGGTATTCACAAACCATTCAGCAGTTCCTCGTAACCCTTGCTGACCATGTTCTCACCTTATAACCCTTGTTGGCCATGTCCTCACCGTATAACCCTTGTTGGCCATGTCCTCACCTTATAACTCTTGTTGGCCATGTCCTCACCTTATAACCCTTGTTGGCCATGTCCTCACCTTCTAACCCTTGTTGACCATGTCCTCACCTTATAACCCTTGTTGGCCATGTCCTCACCTTATAACCCTTGTTGGCCATGTCGTAAGCTCTTCCTGCAGCGCCCCACTCCCAGATGTTCTGCCAGACGTAGGCATACATCTGCTTGTTCTTGGCCAGACTCCTGTCAAACACTTGACCCCCATCTCCAATCAGACCGTCCTCCCAGGCGGCCAAGTTGAGATTTCTGTTGGCGGTCAGGTTGGACACCCGGGTAAAGAAGTACTGCTTGGCTTGTGTGGCCACGTCGCCGGTTTTGAACATGTTCTGACAGATGGTAGAGTTGACCCACGCTCCACGGCCCACCTCGTCGCCGCCAAAGTGGTAGATGTCCAGTGGCTGAATACCCTCATGCATGGCGGCAACCTCGCGGATCACGTGGTCAATGAACCTACGGTAACCGGAAGTAAATATTCCATTAACTGTTAGTTAAGTGCCTGTCGGGGCGATATGACGGCCTGCTACCATACGGTTCGGAGATGGTAATGATGCATTATTTAACTGATTAATACCTCAAGTTGAAATTTTTTTTTTTGGAAATACTAAAATATCAATGATAGGCTACAAGCCCCTCGAAAACGAAACGGACTTAACCATTAGCAATCGTGATACAATAGGGTTTGGCGGTAAGGTTGACGTTTAGGTTTTCTACTAACTACGCTGAATCGTACAGAAGTTCCCAGGACTAGTATTATAGACTATTATGAACAAACGCGTTCAGACAATTGTAAGAGACCGCCGCTACTCACGTATAGGTCGACTCCATGCAGGGGTTCATAGCATTATCTGTGAACATCTGCGGCGTGGTGTAGCGAGAGTTATCTCCCTCTTCCACCAGCCTGTACTTCAGCCCAACTTCCTCCTGGCCGCTATCTCTGTGCCGTCTGTAGCGTACCTCCATGGCCTTGATGGCGGCCCTGGCGTGGGCTGGCATGTCAAACTCGGGGATGACTTGTATGTGAAGCTTGTTAGCTTCCTCTAGAATAGCCCTGTAGTCTGCTTTAGTGTAGAAGCCTGAACCGGATGTAGTTTCATCTGGACCAGACCCAAGTTGAGGGTAAGTACACCTTTCTTCTGCTGGATCGTGACACCGTTTCGCCCCGACCTGGAATACAGTGCATAACGATGTTTGTGTATATTAAACCGCAACTACTCTCATGTATTGCTTGGCCAAGATTGTGGGATTATTAGAGATATATCGCTTTCTTTCTATCTACCTATCTACATTTAATATGAACAGCTTTATCCCTAACTGAAACCATTGTGTACACAATGTACGATATCCTGCACTGTATCAAATAACTCGTCAAAACTAGGCTTAGTGTGCCCTCTATCAACTGAAGTTGATATAACTATTTTTGATAGAAGATACCAGCAGGACGAGCTTCTCTCAGTACAGTACCTCTGTTAGGTCTCCGAGTCCAGGAATCTCCAGTCTCCAGCCCTCGTCGTCCGAGAGATGCAGATGAAGTTTGTTCAGTTTATAGAACGCCATGTTCTCTAGCAGTCGCAATACCTCGTCCTTGTCGTGGAAGTTCCTGGCCACGTCAAAGTGCAGTCCTCTGGAGGAGAAGAGTGGCCATAGATATTGTGAGACCAATCCATGAGAACAGACCGTGAGAACAGACCATGAGAACAGACCGTGAGAACAGACCGTGAGAACAGACCGTGAGAACAGACCATGAGAACAGACCATGAGAACAGACCGTGAGAGCAAACCATGAGAACAGGCTAGTGCTGATGTTCTTGGCGTCTTGTATAATATTCCGAGCAGCGGTTGCAATCCTCCCAAACTTCGACATTTGAAAATAACAGATGTTCACATAGCTGCATTGATTTCAAGTAGAGAGTTAATAAACTTGATTAATAAGACTGTTTCAGCTTCAGGCATGCCAGAAATATATCAATATCGGACAAAATTAATGCGCGGTGATAACCTTTCATAACAGCGCCATGTAGATCTACCTCTTACCTATATTCGTATCTGGGGGAGTCGGTGATGTCCATGTCGTAGAGGATGTTGTTGTTCTGTGCCAGAAGGCCGAGGAGGGTCTGCACACCATAGAACACTCCAGACCGCCCCTTGCCTGTGATGTGCACCACTCTTGTCGCCGGGTCAACTGTCAGACGGTAGTTGTCCAGACTGTTGGGGAGCCCTCCTTCACTCACTGTCACTTCACCCAGACGGAGGCGAACTACATTAGTTTGTGGATCAGTTCCCACATCAGACATGTTCGTAATTTCTGGAAATTATTGGATAAATGTCACATTAAAATAATACAAGGGACACAACAAATATTATTTACGGTCAGATCTGTTTGTTTTTGAACAGTTGCCATAACATAATATTACATAAAATTCAATGGTGGATATAATGTTGACATATTTTCATTATTTTGCAGATTTAGCATGTACCGTACACATTCTAGCATTGTAAATCCGTTACGGTGAAGCAATGGATGTAAACGTGTAGGAGTACTGTGCTCTACTCACTCTTCAAGAAGTTAGCTTCATTAACCAAAGTGCTGGCAGCGGTGACCTTCCAAGTCCGAGGGTCAACTGTAATATTGGACGCCTTATTAACTGTCATGTGCAGAGGTTTCGGGACCACTCTGATGTCTTCGGCCTGAGCCGCAGTACTCATGTTATACCGCCGGTATCTCTCCTGGACAGTGTATGGAGAATATCTGTCATTGGCATATCGCTTGACTTGCTGAGATTTAGTCAGAGGCTCCACGAAGGACAACTCTTCTCCTACAGTGCTCTGTATCACCCGCGGTAGCCTCCCTTGGACGTCAAGATAGAAATTGGGCATGACGTTGATTCTGGAAACCTCCCAGTAGTTCAGATAGAACTTTATGTTCCTACTGCCTCCAGGAGGGAGATCAAAGAAGTCATTTGTAGGTTCTAACCGGAAGTGTGATCCCTGAAGGTGTGTGACCTTGATCCCTTGACCTTCGAGGACGACTCCTTCTGGTCTAGGCAGGACATCCGGTTCAATCATGCTGATACAGCTGATGTACATCATCCACTGTCCGCTTTTGGTCCACGCTTCATCTGCTGTGTTCGTCAAGGTCATCACTACAGAGTACTTAATTTCAAACTCCATGTTGTCCTTGATCGTCCACTTGACCTTCAAGGTTTTTGCAAAATTGTCCAATTGGGTCTGGTTCCATATTTGACTGCTGGCCATTGCTGAAACAGAAACATGTTCCTTCTTTGAGTACAGCAACTTCCTTTCCATATCAACAGATCTAGAATTATAGTTTTTAATTATCTTTCTCTTGTAATAATGTGATGTCAGGTAGCGAAGACTTCATCGCCTCTTAATAGTCATACCATATTAATTAATTAATTAAATTATATGGACTGACTGTTCCATTATATTAATGCTATAAGGGTTTGATCAATTACTATCTAAATTGACTGTTTACCAACTGGGAACATATAGGTGTATAATAAATGTAATGTGCAACAAATGGTAGATATCAGATACACCTGACGGCGACATGACAAGTGTGTAGTCAAACTTGGAGATTAAATACAGCCGAGCTCAGTGCACACCGGACTGTCACGATACTAAACTCCATCAGATCTTACGCCATGAGGTAACCAAGTCGTTAAAAGCATGTCTTTAGAAAGTATAATCTATTGTGAACCCCATGGGCCAATAAATATCTACAAAACTGTTGATCAGCTGTCAGAGTTTATGTTTTCTGTAGTGGTACGTAAACTCGTAGCAACTTCGTGACATCTCGGGTCAGATATGCGCTAGTACTTTTAAAACGTACGGTCGTAATTTTGGCAATTTCCCTAACAATCAAAATGTACGTTATAAAATGAAACGGAGAAAAGTAATCCAAATAGTTTAATAATGAAAATAAATATACTTCTATAATATGGCGGGTTAAT
Organism: Lepetodrilus galriftensis; assembly: GCA_032361785.1. NCBI lineage: Eukaryota > Metazoa > Mollusca > Gastropoda > Lepetellida > Lepetodrilidae > Lepetodrilus > Lepetodrilus galriftensis. The sequence goes on along the minus strand of JAUTBZ010174132.1, from coordinate 1,229 downwards.
TATATATTATATATTGTATTATATCTTTGTAAAATCGATAATATGCAACGTGGAATGATCATCCCATTGTACAAGGGTGAGAACAAAGATAGGTCTGACCCTGCTAACTACAGTGGAATCACTGTAACCTCTACCTTTGGAAATATATTCGAACGAATACTCGTGAACAGACCAGAAGCTTACACTGAGGTACACAGTTCACTATTGCAGAATAAACTACAATGTGGCTATAGGAAAGGACATGGTGCATATATTTAAGGAAGAGTGGTATCCTTTTATGTAGAAAGAAAGTAAAACGTGCCAAGCTTGACAATAAAAAACACCCATTTGTTTGTATTTGGTATTATGGACTTATGGAGAAATTGTTTGAACTTGATATCCATGGACGTGCGTGACAGTTGATTAAACATTCTTATCATGACTCATCAGTTTCTGTGAAGTTCAACAGATGTTCCAGTAACTGTTCTCCAGTCCGACAAGGTGTTAGACAAGGCTGTGCGCTGTTAGCGTGGATGTTTCTTGTGGATATAGATGAAATGATTAAGTACTGGATGCTATTAAATGTGGACTACTTATCTTTAAGTTAATTAACGAGCACGTGTCAGTGGTATTATTAGCAGATACGACAATAGTGAACTCTACACAAGTTGGTCTTCAAAAAGGGATAGATGTAGTTCACCATTAAGAAAAGAGCTGTGTTCGACTGTTCAAAGGAGGCCACAGAATAGATAATGACCATCCATTCAAGTTACATAACACTGCTTCCATTTACGCAGCAAGCGAACACTATTCACAGGTAACACAAACAGAGCGAAGAATACGAGCTTGATCTACCTATATAGCAAGAACAACTCTTTAGGATCGCTCAGACATTGAATTAAAAGTCGGTGGATTAAACCCAGTCTGCTTTAGTTTATGTATATTTAGCGCCGTGTTGTTCTGCAAGGTGCTCTCAGTGCATTGGAACTAGGAAAGCCGTGCCGAACAGATAGCTATAGTATGATTAAAACTTTACCATATATCAGACTCGGTCCGCATTTCTGCAATATACATGAGGTAACCAAGTCGTTAAAAGCATGTCTTTAGAAAGTAAATCTATTGCGAACCCCATGGGCCAATAAATATCTACAAAACTGTTGATCAGCTGTCAGCGTTTTCTGTAGTGGTACGTAAACTCGTAGCAACTTCGTGACATCTCGGGTCAGATATGCGCTAGTACTTTTAAAACG
>JAUTBZ010174121.1:0-10134 GCA_032361785.1 Lepetodrilus galriftensis | reverse complement strand
TAGTTTATCATCAACATTATTAACTTTTAAACTTCTTCGTTTTTAACACACAAATAGTAAACTAATTAATTCTTTATTGTCGCAAATGGGTGAAAGATTCCCGCAGCGACGTTAAACTCCATATTCACTCACTCACTCATGAATAAATAAAGCCTTTGGTGAAATAGCTGTGTAACAGTTATCCTGCTAATCTCCTCCTCTCTCCAACACGGCAGGTGGTGGCGCCCAAGCAGCAAAGTCTGGCGGAGGCGGAGGGGGTGCTCGGCGACCAAATGGCCAAACTCAACGAGAAGCAGGCGGAACTCAAGCTGGTCCGCGGCAAGCTGGCCAACCTCCACGAACACCTTAACCAGAAGCAGACCGAGAAGACGGTCAGTGTTTTCCTCAGCAATGTCTGTATTTATACACCGCCTTTTCTGACTTTTATGTCATATTACATATAACATGTATTCTGTGTTGCATCGGGTATTTCCTTTTTTTCCAGAACCTGGAGGACCAGATAGAGGTAACCAAGGTAAAGATCGAGCGCGCCAACAAGCTGATCAGCGGCCTGGGTGGCGAGAGGTCAAGATGGACGCAGAACGTACAGCAGCTGAGCGAGACCTACGACAACATCGTCGGCGACGTCCTCCTGTCCGCTAGTGTCGTCGCATACCTCGGGCCCTTCATTCTCGACTACAGGCTGGTGAGTGCAGCAGTAGAGGCTGGTCTTGGTTTTCTGGTTGTTCTCTTCTGGAAGCCTTACCACAGAGCGATCTTAGTGCTATAAGAGTCGTAATACTTTATCTATACTTTAAATAATAAGAAGAAGATGCTGTATTTAAACATTGGATATATATATATAACAAAAAGGATAGGACTTTCAAAAGTGTCTTCGCTTTTCTCTAATCTTATTTAATTTATGTCAATACAATTGTTGAAATCAAAACAAAAAATAACGTAAGCTCTGTATTGGTAGAGTTATTATCCCGACAATAAGCTTCATATAGGAGTTCAGGTACCAAGAAATACAATAGAGTACGATTTCATGCTCAAGCTCAAATTTTATATAGGAGTTTGTGAACCAAGCTCTGAGTTGAGAATGAAATCGTACTCATAAAGGTTCCATATTCTCGGGGCCGTGGGAGAACTGACACTGACGTTGTTGTTGTCCCCTGCATAGGAGGTTCTCAAGGAATGGTACGACATGTGCAAGGACAAGGGCATCCCAGTCTCCAAAAGCTTCTCTCTGTCCAGAACTCTCGGGGACCCCGTCCAGATCAGGGACTGGCAGATCGCCGGCTTACCTGTCGACAAGTACGTGCTCATTTTCTCGCTCCATTGTTTCTGTACTCATATTCTCAAATACTGTAGCGATAAAAGTCTCTAATGCAATGGACTTCCTGTTTTAGCTGGTTCTGAAATGTTGACTTACAATCAATTGTGGCTACAACTGTTACGTGCAACAGGCCCCTGGTTGTGAGGACCATACAACTTATTCTACAGTATTTAGTAGATAGTAACATGTCATATTATAATAATTATTCTCCATTTATACAATCCTTTGCACAATCTTTTTTCATTTAACTTTGATGGTCTGTCTCACTTTGGAGCTGCATTTCTATACACTTCAGTTAAATTGCTAACTCTTGCGTCTGTCGTTCAGCTACTCTGTGGACAACGCCATCATCGTGACGTCGGCCAATCGGTGGCCGCTGATGATTGACCCTCAAGGTCAGGCCAACAAGTGGATCAAGAACATGGAGAAGGCCAACAAGCTAGAGGTCATCAAGCTGTCTGACCCCAACTACACACGCGGCCTGGAAAACTGTCTGCAGGTAGGCACTTCTCTGACTGAACCGACCTTTATATTAGAGTGGCAGATCCTATTGACGCATGATCATATCAGGAAGGCAGCTTCCAGAAACAGTACAATTGCAGTGCTCCCTCGATTTAACGCAGAAGTTGGGGTCCATGACATGCCACCCGTGTTATCATACCCGCGTTATATCAACAAATATAACTGGAGAAAAAGAAAAAACTAATTTTTTTTAAATTTTTTTAATGGGGTCCACGTTTTATCCGTTTTATCGAAGGGCGTTATATCGAGGGACCACTGTATGTCAATACTGATAGCAATGTATTTTTCATAACAATAGCAATAATAATAAATGCCAAAGTACACATGCAAGTCAGTATGAAGGACCTTCCCTCTGTTGACAGTTTGGCAACCCATGTCTGCTGGAGAACATCGCTGAGGAGCTGGATCCAGTGCTGGAGCCCATCCTCCTCAAACAGACCTTCAAACAGGTGACATATGGTCTACCGTATTTACCCGTGCATAGTACGCTCCCATGCATAATACGCAACCCTTTCTCAAGTGAAAAAAATCTGGAAAACTGTGTATTATGCACGGGATATAACGGTAGATACACTGCATACACCAGGACCCTGTTTCACAGAACAATCGTAGTGCTACAAGAGTTGTAACTCCTTTGAATACAGCTAACATACAGGACTTGCGACTCTCGTAGCGCTACGATTGTTCTGTGAAACAGGTCCCAGGAAACTTATGCTGACCAAATTATTATTACTGTCACCATTCCTTTTATTGTCAATGAATTATTTGAACATGGTTAGATCTCTGAACATAAATTATTTACACGTGGTTAGATCTTTTTGAACATAATTTATGTATTTGTGGACGTAAAAGCAATAGTCTAGCATGTATCTCATTATAAATGTGCTTATGTAAACAGCATTTGTCCATATTTTACTCAGATATATATTATCTGACCACTGTATATATTATTGTTGCGAGCATGCTCTATATATATGCAACATACTAATACAGATAACCCTTCTCAGACCAAATTTTCAATGAGACCGTGATACATTTTAACTAATGCGGCTGAGATTTATCAATTCTCTTTTCTGTTGGTTACCAGGATGTAAGTAATATGAATTTCAACAGCCCTGGCCCTGAGATTGCAATACTTTACGGTACGATCTCATGCTCAAGCTCAAAGGTGAACAAAACCTTGAGTTGAGCATGAAATCGTACCTAAAAAAGTTCTATAATCTTGGGGCCTTATTTCCCTAGCATGTTTAGTCACTGATATTATACATGTAGTTGGGGTAATGGTCGGTAACATTGTATATTACATGCATGTCATGTGTCCATGTATCGAGTAATGTTTAGTTCCAATTTTACCAATTTTATCTCGTATTCAATGCATGTTTGTATCTAGATATCGGGGGCATTATCAAATTTATTATTCTTATATGTGTTTTATTTTGTATAACTTATTAAAAGTATATGCATTTAATGTTTTAATTAACTTCATTTTACTGAATCATCATTTCACAACAATATTTATTATTTTAAACACTGTTGTTGTCCCGATATTGTCCCCATATTCATCTATTACTTAACATTGGAGATGCAGGTGTATATTAAATAAATAAATAATGAAATAGTTAATTGCCGATATATCCACAATTCATTGACAACAGTGATCGTTATCATGTATACATAATGATGCACCATATTGAGTATGAACACAATCTTTCTTTCTCTTCTTGTGATTGTATAGTTATACATTTTAAAGCTTTTTTTTAGTTTGCATATTTTTCATATGAAGTATTTAATCACTACTATATAGCTGAAAATGTAATGGTAGTTCGAGCTCATTTTATGGAAATAAATGTTGAGCAATTACAAGTATATTCATACAAATATGGTATAAATATTTATCAAATAGAAAGACAAAATGTTGAACATTTACATTTTTGGGAGCAGCTATGCCAAATATTAAGATTGTCTGCAGTTTTCACCTTTCACACTGGTATCACACTGATGTCACACTGATGTCACACCTATGTCATACCTATGTCACACCTATGTCACACCTTGTGTCACACCTATGCCTTCAGAATGGCCTGGACTACATCAGGATAGGTGAGCGTATCGTGGAGTTCAGTAGGGACTTCAAGTTCTACATCACCACCTGTATGAGGAACCCCCACTACCTGCCTGAAGTCTCCGTCAAGGTCAGCCATGCAGCACTGTTTCCTTTTTTGTTTTCCTCATTTTTGATCAGTAACAAACATGCTGGAGGCATTTTTAAAAAGTCCAATTTTAATATCCTAAAAGTATATGTAAAAACAATTGCCTCCAAATATATTCGACAAGGACCGAGTTTACCAGTTAGTATGGATATATATAATTGTATATGTTGTCATGATGCTCCTACTGGTCTTGAACAGAGGGGTTACCCTTTGGGCTCAGTTTGATGCGTATGGGTGAAGTATTCCCGCTGTGACGTAAAACAATAATTTACCTTTGACTCTGTCAGTCAGTATAACATTGGACTTTGGCAATCCAGTGACTCACACGATCAGCACTGTCCTGTGTTACATGTACATGCCTAGTTGTACAGCTGCCATGAAGATGATGGCTGGTGGATTACAGTGCTCCCTCAATATAACGCCCTTCAATACACCGCGGATTCGGATACGTTGATTTTATTTTATTTTTTTTATTTTTTTTTATTGTTTTTTAATTCTCCAATTATATTCGTTGATATAACGCGAATATTATAACGCGGGTGGCATGTCATGGACCCCAACTTCAGCATTATATCGAGGGAGCACTGTACTTCCTTGTCTGTGTGCAGGTGACGCTGCTGAACTTCATGATCACGCCTCTGGGTCTGGAGGACCAGCTGCTGGGGATCGTGGCGGCCAAGGAGAAGCCTAAGTTGGAAGAGACGAAGAACGAGCTGATCATGGAGAGCGCCCACAACAAGCGTCAGCTGAAGGAGATCGAGGACAAGATCCTGGAGGTCCTCTCCGCATCTCAGGTGAGTCAGCAGGACTTCTGCAGTTATCTCCTCGGCTCCCGAGGACCTCCACAGTCCTCTCAATAGCATGGGCGAGTCAGAAGGACTTCTGCCGTTATCTCGCCTCAGGAGAACATCCACAGTTCTCTCCACATCTCGGCAAGTCAAGAGAATGTCTGCGGTCCTCTCACCTATCAGGAGTCAGGAGGACATCCACAGTCATCTTCACATTTCCACATCAGTCCAGAATGCAGTCACATCTGCAGATCTTGGCTGCTGCTGAAAGTTAAACTGAATGAATTACGATTGTTTCACGACACAATGCATCTCATTCTTCCTCTGTTCTGTTAGTGATGTGACAGTCAAGAAAATGAAGGAATATTATGTTCTATTGTTGCGGTTTACAATTATGAGTTCAGTAGGCATCTCACTGCGTCCTGCCTCTAACTCACCTTTCCTGTGTTCCAGGGTAACATTCTGGAGGACGAGACCGCCATTGAGATCCTGTCCTCGAGCAAGGTGTTGTCCGAGGAGATATCTGAGAAGCAGGAGATCGCCTCAAAGACTGAGGAGGAGATAGACGCCGTCAGGGATGGCTACAAGCCAGTGAGTGCACATACCACCCGTCACGGATACTCCTGTGCCAAACCTCGGCAATGGTGTAGTCATCGGCTCAGGTCGCAGAAGGTTATCTTAGAGTGGCACAGTTTCGTACAGTGGGGCCCTGGAAATTCTAAACAGGATCTGAAATAGTTTGATGTTCTATCTCTTAAAACATGCATGTAGTTCCTGTGAAATTATATTGTTTCGATATATATTTCCGCGGGAATGAAAGTGCTAGGAATTAACTTACTTAGGAATTATATTCCTCGATATATGGCAATATGCTTCTAATGGAATGACATTTCTAAGAATATTGATTTACTTCAATTATGAGGAAAATGTGAAATGATATGCTAACTCTGCAAGTCTGATATAGTTTATAACGCATAAATATATAATTGAAATTTTTGTTGCATCTATTATTTTCAGCAACATTTTGTCCATGCCTATTTCAGGTGGCCAAGCATAGCAGTATGTTGTTCTTCACGATCTCGGACCTGGCTAACATTGACCCTATGTATCAGTACTCTCTCACCTGGTTCATCAACCTCTACCTGCAGGTCAGTAGATCTAAGTGCCAGCTGGCAGGAATACCATATTTACTCGTGTATTATGCACCACCATGTATAATATGCACCCCTTTCTCAAGTGAAAAACATCTGGAAAATACGTACTTGTCATGTATAGTATGCAGTTTTGGGGTATGAAAAGTGCGCATTATACACGGGAAATAACGGTACTGACAATAATGCAAAATGTTGATTTATGCACATACATGCTGTTGTTCTTTCATAACCAATTTTATGATTTTTAATATAAATATGTTTTTAAATTCTTTCTAGTCCATCATGAACAGCGAACCGTCTGAACAGTTGAACGTGCGCATCTACAACCTGAACGATCACTTCACATACAGCATCTACAAGAACGTGTGTCGCTCGCTGTTTGAGAAGGACAAGCTTCTCTTCTCTTTCCTGCTGTGTATAGGACTGGAGAAGGGACGGTGGGTCCACTGTAGATGGCACTACGTGTCTTCCATAGATAGAAGTCCATAATGACATTATTTGTCTTCCATATGTAGAGGTCCATGATGTCTAATATGGCATTACTTGTCTTCCATATGTAGAAGTCCATAAAGGCATTACTTGTTTGCCATTTGTAAAGGTTCATGATGTCAAATATGGCATTACTTGTCTTCCATGGATAGAAGTCCATGATGGCATTATTTGTCTTCCATATGTAGAAGTCCATGATGACATACTCCATCTTGAAATTTGTTTTCTGTATGTAGTCTATTATGGCACTGTTTGTCCTCCATATGTAGATATCTGTGATGCCAAAATTGAGATCCAGTATGGTACTGTTTGTCTTCTGTATGTAGATACTATTTATAGATATCCGTAATGGCACTACATGTCTTCCATATTTTGAGATCTGTTGATGCCACAATATTGACATTCGTTATGGCACTGCTTGTCTTCCACACACAGCGGTCAGGTGGATGACCAGGAGTGGCGGTTCCTGCTGACTGGGGGAGTGGCGCTGGATAACCCATTCTTGAACCCGGCAACTTCCTGGTTGCCGGACAAGTCGTGGGCCGAGATTGTGCGGTGTTCATACTTGCCAGCTTTCGACGGATTCATGGACCACTTCCAAAAGAATGTGAGTGATCCCAACCCACAATCTGAGTGGAAATATGTTTTTTTACTTTATACATTTGTACTATTAATTTATAGAATTATTTCTCGTCGTAAATGGATGAAAACTTCCCGCAGCAACGTTAAAATCCATAATCACTCACTATATAATTATTTCAGAATGGAAGCAAACATTTGTGCCTATATTAATAAAGAGAACACATATTGTTGCATATTCTCTTTAATTTGAATTGTGGCTCATCTTATTTTTGTTGTTTAATTATAATTTATTCACAATAGAAAAGTATTGATTGGGTACAAGTTATGCCAACATAGGAAAAAAACGTTCCTAAGGAAAATACCAGTCCTGAAATGTTTACAAATATTATTCGTAGGCTAGCACATAGATAATTTCTAGCAATTGCAATTATTTCAAGTAGTACGGTATTCATCGTTGTATTGTATATCTGCAGCTCTCGGAGTGGAAGTGTCTATATGACTCCGCTACTCCCCACACCGAGCCCTGCCCTGAACCATGGGGAGACAACCTCACCAAACTCCAAACTCTCATTGTGCTGAGATGCCTCAGGCCGGACAAGGTGAGTGAAAATTACCTTGTCTCTTGGGTATTATTATTATTATTATAGATTGCTACAAGATCAAACTAGCATGCGAGTTAGCCATTTTGAATTATGTGTAATTTAACGATAGTTCCGGAAATTAAATGTTATTACGCAGTGATTATTCCGATATTTCTTCTGTGGATTAATGATAAAAAAGTTATGGTTAATGCGATTAACCAACACTTTTGAAAACATTTCGACCAATATAATTCGAGGAAATTTAACTATTATGGTACAATTATAATTATTTACTATATTATTATTACTATTATTAATATATATATATTCATCTAATTATGATTATTATATACTAAATATTATTACTATTATCATTATTTACTATATTATTATTATTATCACTATTATTATCACTATTATTATTATTATTGTTATTATTATTATTATTATTATATTATTATTATTATTACACCTGACGTCTCGTTCACAGATGGTGCCTGCAATCCAGACTTACATCCAGGAGAGAATGGACCAGATGTACATCGAACCTCCAACCTTTGACCTGTCCCTGTGCTACGCAGACTCCAGTTTCTTCTCACCGCTCATCTTTGTCCTGTCCCCCGGGGCGGACCCAATGGCGGGCTTGTACAGGTTTGCCGAGGAGAAAGGTGAGCAGCCCACAGCAGTGAGACAACAAACTGCCCATTCTCTAGGCTCTAGTGTGTACGTGCAGTGCTATTATGGGGCAATGTCTGTTTGTTTTGGTGGATGGTATTGTTTTGTTTAATTATTTTTCTATTTGCTTTCGTAGATGGTATATATTTTTAAATATTAATCTTTTTTATTATTATTATTATTTTTCTTTTCCATTATGACATTTTTAGGATACATTTAGGATAACTATCTGTCTTGATTGGTAGAAATTCATTACTGCTTATAAATAGAGAAAACAATTCATGACACAATTTATACATCATTTCTAAGATTTATTCTCTTCACTTATTGTGCATATATCGTTGAAAGCATGCATTTAAATATCCGTAGATGTATATGTGCGTATTGTAGACTAGTGTGTGGTTTTTGCTACCGTAGATGTGTGCACTGCCATATATATTGAAGTAGATCTATTTTACATGTATATATGTACATATAATATTTCTTATCCCGGTCACTTTGTATTGTGTATGTGACTTACACACTTATGTACGTGATGTCGTCGCAGCAACAAGTATATTTATATATTGCATTAACCCTCTCCTTGCTGGCGGTGCCATGTCGACCGAGCAGAAGGAGGGTTAACCGTAACGCTGCAGTAGTCGATGTTTCTTTGCTTGGTGCTCCACTAATCTTTGCCGACTTGCGTGACGCCAGGGATAGTTCCGTCCACGAGTAACCGACCTGCCCCCGCGCAGACGCAGTCCGAGGATTACAGACGCAAAATGTCTGTCATCGGCAGCAATACCACCGAGGACTCCATCGCCAGTATGTGGGAGTATAGTGCACCCAACTCCCGCCTCCTTCAGTTGACTCCGCCTCCTTCAGTTGACTCCGCCTCCTTCAGTTGACTCCGCCTCCTTCAGTTGACTCCTCCTCCAACTGACTCCTCCTCAAGGAGGAGCAGAATATACCAGTCTCCTCCCTTCCTTCCTATATACACAACCTCTCCCTCTTCTGTCTAATCTGCCCATCCTCATAACAATGTTTCATCACTAATGTCGTTTTACCCCAAATTTGGTGCTACCAGATCATTGTTCATGGGTAAACAACAAAACATACCGTAACAGATAGTTTATAGATAAAGAAGAAAGCATAACAGATAGTTCATAGATAAAGAACAAAACATGACGGTACCGGTGGCATATTTTTTCATAACAATATACTGGTGGTGTGTTTATTACCAATATGTACTGTAGTATATGAGTTATCTAACAAAAATACTATGTTTTCTATGTAATATCACTAAGTTTAGAGCAAAAGAAATATCAAAAAGTTATTATTGTGAGTTTCAGAAGAAGAAAAGGATGCCATTTAAATTACTGGTATTGATATTTAATTATCATAATCATAATTATTTATTTATTTATTGAAATGAAATACATGTAGTTGGTTATAAAAATGCCTATTGTTACGTATGCCTGTATCTGGGTAAAAAAAAAAGAAGATTATAAACAAACAAAAATAATCATACCCAATAATTTCTCGTCAATGTTAAATCAATGAATATTGTTAGTTTCTGTAGTTGTGAATATTATCTTGGACACATTCTGAAACAGTAATGGTGAATTAAATGTCCACTTATTGAACCTTGAAAACTTGTCTTGATAACAGTAAATGTATCTCTAACTGTACTATCTTAAAGTTCACACCTTGTAGAAGTCATCTGATGAAGCAGGGATCGAAATTAACACTACCAGTAGTCCTCTAGCCCGGGCCATTTCTCACAATGCTAAAGGTATCCCAAGGACTAGTAGAAATTCATAACATTTGTTA
>JAUTBZ010174110.1:0-10135 GCA_032361785.1 Lepetodrilus galriftensis | reverse complement strand
AGCTTCATTTTTGCTCATTTCTACCAATACCATTCATATTTGAACAATATTTTTTGCTAATAACGTTCTAAAAAATGTTATACTAGCCATTAGAAGAAACATGTCCTGGCACTGGAGATGTCCTTTAAATAGCTAAAAAAACACAATAGTTGACAAATTGAAGATATTCCAATATGCATTATTTGACATTTATGATGTCTTAGTTTTTTCTAGCTTAAATATTTTTCAATAAATATTAGCATTCAACAAGGTATAAAAGCTATGTTAAATTGAGTTTTTATTTTAACATTTATGAACAACATGCAAAGAACAGTTGAAGAGCAATATTCTTTCAAAATCCCCAAATACCTAGAACTGGTTGAAAAAAGTATAGATTATTCTATAAATATCCTGACTGAAATGTTAAAGTATACCCAGAACTGTGTCATTTAAACTTATTGATTTTTCCCCCTGCTGTGTATCATTGATCCTTCAATTGTCCATCAAGTTGATATTGACATGCTGTCACTCAAACATCGATATCTTACAACATGTGTCATCACAGCCCTTTGTTACAATTCACACACATATTTACATATTCGTCATGCATAGACTTACAGCCTTGTCTATGTGTCAATCACATCACAACATATGTTAATTTCAGTAGATAGAATCACAGATTTTTAATTTGTTCGGATACTGTTTCCATCCCGGATCCTAACCTCCCATACAAACAACGATATTGATTTTTCTTCCCCCTCAGGCTCTGAGTCAGGAGAGCGCGTACTCGGTAGGACCTGTTAACGTTAACGGTTAACATAATTTATGAGCATGTATTTATCGTAATTGTCCCTGTATGACTGGCTGTTCATGAGCCGGCATCGCGACAAGGCTTCTCCACAATGCGGTAGTCAATGGCACGTTTAGTCCACATCTTCTGTGTCGTACAAGAATGGAATATGGGTTTTGGTGGTTTTGTCGTTGATTTCGTTCCTTGGATGACGAATCTCGTTTCTGATAGCGACATTTACAAGAGGTGAGTAAAATTGATTCGGTTATGTCTGCACCGTTTGCTTGATTGATGGGTTCAAGATGTCATATCTAATCTATTGACATCTGTTATCTATTGACATCTGTTGTCTATTGCAGTCGTGTGTTTGTAAACATTGTAAATATGTAGTGGCAATAGAGATACATTTCAGGATTCAGAGCACATGGCTATATGACAGTCTACTAATATGACAGTCTACTAATATGGCAGTCTACTAATATTGCAGTCTACTAATATGACAATCTACTAATATGACAGTCTACTAATATGGCAGTCTACTAATTTGTAATGCACTGACACAAGCAACTGCGATATTTCCTTCGTAAGTATCACACTTTACTACTCCATGACCATGTACCATTAGTCTATTTCAGAAAAATGGTTTACTAAATCATTTAGATCTTTTAAACATAACTCATTTTATTCCAAACACAATGGCCAATGTATTACTCCATGTCTCGAATATATCTATCATTTGTCTGTACCGATAAATATTTATCATGAAATGTTCCATGGATGCTGTGTTTCATTACAAGATTATTAAATCATATCTAAATGAGGCCTACCCTGCAGCTATGCACATATCAAGTAGGCGATCATCAGACATATTATCATAAGTGTTGCCAGTGGCTTGTCATGTTTACAGTTTTACCGCTACGTTACGTACAACCTGAAAATGGTAGACATGCTCCCATTGAGATAGATCATTGTGGTATTATTAATATTTATACTTCAAGTTCGGACATTGCTGTAAAAGTATATAGTGCTTAGGTTTACCGTACTAAAATATTAAATTAATTAAAGTCATATTATTCTTTCTTCATTTATTGCATTACCTATGACAATTATTAATTTGTAAATGTTATTTTGCATACTAGTATTATTTTTCATATATTTCTCATATATTTTTCATAAATTTCTCATATATCTTTCATATATATTTCTCATATATTTTTCATAAATTTCTCACATATCTTTCGTATAATCTCATAATATCTTTCATATAATTCTCATATATTTTTCATATATTTCTCATATATTTTTCATATATTTCTCATATATCTTTCATATAATTCTCATATATTTTTCATAAATTTCTCATATATTTTTCATACATTTTTAATAACTGTTTTCATATATTTTTCATATATTTTTCATGTATTTTATAATAATGGTGTTTCTATATTGAATTCAATAGATTATGATAATATATAAACACAATCAACAATGATAATCTTCTCACCTACATGCATACAGTCTTAGATAAATAGATGCAGCTTCAGACTCCAGTGTCACATTCAGAACTAATTTCAACTACCCCCCACCCCTCTCCCCATACAAGATACAATTCTACAGCATCATATAAATGCAAATACTAGCAACTCATAGTGAGACACAGACTAGCTATTCACTATGAGCTGTTTTTGCTGTTTCTCTAGGAGCAAGATGTCAGACAATAGGAGATAGTAGACTTCTTATTGATAATTCATAGACTGGATGTCTCGCTGTCTGTCCCTAGACTGAGGTCACAATAGATATAGAGCTATGACAATACAATAGACTCAACTACTGGGATGGAACTTCATGAATAGAATATAGCTAGGTGGATTATATAGTCCTTGTCAAATATGTACTGAGACATTTAAAAAATATTTTTTAATATGAGTTTTTTAAGTAGATTTAAAAAACAAACATTGAAGTGCTACCATAAAAAAAAATCAAAAGAAAAAATCATTAAAATTGAAAAATAATATAAAAACATTTAAAAAAAGACTAGGTGGATTCAGAGTTTGGAAGAGGGATGTTTTGTCAAGAAAATGGGAAACTAGTGATTGACTGTCCTTTCAACCGAAATGATCTCAGGGACAAATACCAGACTAATAATACTAGGATGTTAAATAAAACCATAAGATGAGCTTAGGAACATCTAAATTACTTGAAACGATGCATAACTATTAGGAAACTATGTCTCAATATATGAGAAATATGAGCATTGGTATGAGAAATGTGAGCACAAAATGTGAAATATATATAGCAAGACATAGTTTAGTATTTGTTTACTCATCAGTTCAAGTAATTTATACAATATCATTTTCATCTTATGGTTTCGTTTCACATCCTTGCTATTGTTGTTCCAGTATTCATCCCTCACACCACTTCATTTGGATGAGGGTGCAAAGCAAACACAATGCTTAGAAAATAAATATTCACAGAAAAAGGTAAAATATTCAGAAATAGGTAGTGTAGTGAGTGGTGAGTGTAGTAGTGGTATGTAGGTGGTAGGTGGTAGTTGGGTGGGTATAGTAGGACTGTGGTCATCCTCTCACACAAGGGATAATTTATTACGCTCAGGACTCGCTGCATAGTACCCTGAAGTGTGAACGTAATTAAAGGTACCCTTGGGGTGCGAGGATGGACTGTGGTGTACATTGTATCAACATACGTATGGTCTGACATTTAGCGAACTATTAGATCCTCTATAGTACCGTAGTATTAGTAGTAGCAGTTTATTATTGATTTAATTATCCTGGTAGTTAATAATCTTCCCCATGGCCAATCAATACTTCTGCAGCGGTCTTCATTGGTTGTTAGTCATAGTATTTATACTGGCCAGCAGCTGAGCAGGAGAGTGATCAATATAGATACTAGTACTGTATATCTGACTAAGTATGGCCTATTCTGGGATGTAATGGATGTTCATTAAGTGTCCCATTCATGTATGTATATCACTGATATCTTGGCCTATATAGATACTGTATATTTGCTCTATTCTCAGGTCTAATGGATATTAATTAAACGTCCCATTCAAATTTGTATATATCAGTGATATCCGCGTTATAATACCCGCATTATATCAACAAATATAATATGAGAAAAAAAAGAAGTGTTTTTTTTTTCTTTTTCTTGTATCCAAATCCGCGGTGCATCGAAGGGCGTTATATCGAGGGAGCACTGTATTAGAGATTGTAGACTATCAATAGTCTCGGAGGGTTAAAGTAAGTAAAATTATATAGTTTGGTATTATATTTATATGAAAGGAGCCACTGAAATTCTTTACCTTGTTCTCCAGTAATCTAGACTTGCTTAACTGCTCTAGGGGTATATTTTGAATAGGAGTTTTTGGGTGAGAACAAGGTGTGACACAGACTATAGAGATTGCTACAAGCGTCCTTATGGTCTCATAGTAGATATGAGAGCTTTGAGAAATGATACCCTGGTGTATGACAACGTGTACTATTACATATTGCACTACTATGACAATATTGCAGAAATATACCAGTAATACCAATCAATTTAATTTATATTTAAACTATTTGCTTCACAGCCCTCTGAAACTACGGATAGTCTAGTGTCAAGCTGTTGTAGTATAGATAGAGAAGACACTGAATTTTGCTTTACAGAAATATGATACGATATATTGAACATGTTGCTATGAAAATCCATATTAAATTCACATATGTTGTTTATCTGAACATGTCGGAATGTGAGCCAGTTTATTATATTTCTAAATAGGGTAATAGGTCAATGTTGGAGTCAATATTGACACAGTGGAATAACAACTTGAGTGAGAAATATGTAATAAATACTGTGTTTGTATATACAATGAACAAACAGATCTTGGTGATGGACAAGACATGCTATTATCTGTACAAACAGTAGTTATTACTTGGTGAATTGTGCCGCATGTCTCAAGAATGTCTATATTAAAAATTAAGTTAAAATAAACATTCAATGTGAAGTGAGAATTTGGATACCTCACAGATTATAGAGATAATTACCCATATTTATCCCTAGCTCAGTTTTATTGTCTACTAATGGTGGAAACAAATTAACATTGTTCATGCTGGTAGCAATTGGAGATGCCGTCCACAGAAGTGATTGTGATATAATCCAGTTGCCAGGATGCATTTAAATGAGGGCTTACAGTATTAGCACCATGGACTTAGAAATCTTTGTTACCTGTGGGAACCAAAATCAATTTGTTTACGTTAGATTTGCATTTATGAAATATTAATTTATTCCTTTAATTCAATTACCATTATTCCAGTCTCTATGGAAGGGAATATTCTATATGCAGTTCCCATGGTTACCTGAACTCAATAATTGATGATGTCAGATGTATTAAACCTGAGTGTGACACTGCGTGAGTCAGAATAAATACAATGACATCATCTGTCCGTGGTGCATGTTAGCTGCGTTAGACAAGGTGGCTACCTCCATGGCACAAGATTAGTGATCAGATGTGGTGATTCATCTATGAATGAGATATCTATTTGTTTGTTTGAACATATTTGTTATTCAATGGAATGGGCTACACGTTATACTGACTTATTAAACCATCTCATGAAAGATAGACATTCTATCTATTTCTATGATATAAAGTAACACAAAAGATGGGACATATAAAAAAAAAAACAAGCAAATGATTGCACTGCAGTTTTATATTTGTAAAATTCACATTCACATTCACTTAGGTCTAATTCTGACAAGATTTGTTTCATATTTTGACTCAAACTGGAATCACAATCGATTACTCTGTATTGTATCTTATTATATCTACCAGTAGTTTACCTGCCAAATGTAACAGACCCAGCAGACCTGAAGAAGTCCGTTAAGGACGAAACGTCGTCGTCATCGCTCAGTCATGGTTAAAATACTTGTATAAAGTTGTTATATCTTATTATATCACAACTAAACAATGTAAATAATTCAAGTAAAGTAACTCTGATGAAGCTGAGTCTGTAGTGGTGACCCCTGACAACATATTACTTAAAAGAAAAATTATAAATTCCTTGGATGTATAGTAGGAAATATTGATATGGAAAAACTCTAAATGAAACAGCTTGGATAAATGTAGCCGGGTGTGATAATGCTCCTACTAGTCTTTGCCAGTGAGGTTACCTCTTTGGCTCAGTTGGTAGAGTGTTGGACTCACAATCCAGCAACAGAGGTTCGAATCCCATGATCAGCAGTGGTCCTGTTTCATAAACATTATAGTACTACAGCAATCCCATCTCAATGGGGACAACCCAAACCATATTATAACATTTGATGAATTCCCTGGTGCTATATTAGCATTGATACAGTACTTACTCTTCTATATACCTGGTAGTGGTATGTTTAATGTTATCTGTTGAGTGGACACCTGTAGGTAAACAGATTCCAGCGATCTCTAAGCCTGGGTTCCAACAGCTTCTGCTATGCCTTGATTGCTCTAATAGCCGGGAATTCGGGAATTCGGGAATTCGCTGAGATTGGTCAGATGATTACAGGAAGTGGACATCCGGGAGATCCTGTAAGCACAGTACTCTGATATCATTATCTTTATTGGCTTTGACCTATCATGTTAATCCACAGTTACTTGTGTAGATAGACAACCATTATGGACTACCATCAGGGCCTTGCAACACTGCTCTACAGGGATGTAACTAGATTTTGGTATGACGTGAGGTAGCTTATCAGGAATACATCAGTGAATATCATTATTATCGTCATATTTACTAATATAATGTTCATTGCAAAAAGAAAAGTTTTTCAGTGTAAATCATATTGCAAGAATCTTTTCAGATTCTGAAATAATAATAATAATGATGATAATAAATAATAATAATAATAATAATAATAGCAATGTCCCGATTCCACGCTTGAAAGTGCTCACAGTGCTACATTCTTTCTAATGGTAAAAACAAGATTCAGTGACATACTTGGTACAGTAAAATATTTCTTTTTCTCATCCCTGGTTCATCATGTTTATCTTCAGTACCAGCCCATGCTTGCAAGTTTACTGCAACATTCAGTGCTATGGATGTTGCAAGTTTCCTCCTGCCTTAAGTCATCATATTAGTGAAAGATTCTAGAAAGTAACTCTAAACCCCAATTTAAAAAAAAATCATGTTTATCTGCTCTGTACATACTTATTGCAGGTTTTCCTCCCACCAAAAACATCTCTGGTTTATCTGTACAGTACATACTAGTACTAGTTTTAGGTTCCTCGCCTACAATAAACAGACACACAGCATTATTTCTGAAATACTCTCACTTGTTAGACATCATCGATTTCTACCCTAACTAATTGCAATCAGCTGGTTTGTGGCCTGCTTCAATCAGCTGACTGGACAGTTAATCAACAACATTGTTGTCACAGTCTCCGCTAGGACAGTCTCCGCTAGGACAGTCTCAGCTAGGACAGTCTCCGCTAGGACAGTCTCAGCTAGGACAGTCTCAGCTAGGATAGTCTCCGCTAGGACAGTCTACGCTAGGACAGTCTCCGCTAGGACAGTCTCTGCTAGGACAGTCTCCTCTAGGACAGTCTCAGCTAGGACAGTATCCGCTAGGACAGTCTCAGCTAGGACAGTCTCAGCTAGGACAGTCTCAGCTAGGACAGTCTCTGTTAGGCCAGTCATCAGCTTGAGGGCAAGATGAGAAATTGTTACTCGGTACAATCGTATTCAAGTGCACCCAACCTCCTGTTTTAACCAAGCAAATTCTTATCAATACACATTTGAAATACTAGTATATTATTCAAAGGATTGTATGTACTTTCCTGCATCTGCTTCTGAAATTTAGAAATAAAGCCAATACAGAAGAGCTTCATTATTGTTATAGTCTCCAAATTGATCGCAGAATGATGCATTTAGTAAAATGCTGATGATAATCTACTACTACTATACTTTAATTATATACATTTACTTAAAACAAACCTTATAGTGTAGCATTTAGTAAAATGTTGCATTGTAAATACAACCTTACAATGTTTACTGTATCCAGATGACGTTGGTATGAGAGTACACAACCCAAGGCTGTCAGTTAAGGCACTCAGAAGGATACCATTATAGTATTTCTTTTTAATTGGGATTTAGAGTCACTTTCAAGATTCTTTCACTTATATCACAAGACTTGTCAGTTTAGGGCAGGAAGAAAGCCACAACATCCATAGCACTGAATGTTGCAATAAACCTGCGAGCACCAGCTGGTATATTATATTATCATGATTATGGTAGAGCAAATTTACAAACTGTATAGCACTGGATCTGGTTTCTGGGCATTTATTGTACATTTGTAAAGATTAACACTGGCACCCTGCGACTGAATACTCCACCAGCGACAACACGCTACAGCGGACACAATGTAATCTCTGACATTGTGTGTTCATACCGACTGACTTCAGACTTCAGAGATAGACCACACTCGTCAGACCATGTCAGATCAAACATGCTGTCATTTCTCTACATGTCTATATCCTTCAGATTTGTAGTCAATGTGTATTTCATGTTCCTCGATAGAACAGCATTGATAAAGTTAACTATAACAGGTGTGCTTGAGTGGGAATGTTAACCTTCAATGAACTGGAGGCAACCAAGCCAGTATGGCCTATTGAGCAATGATCCTGATTAATCCAGCAGAGATAGGGTTAATCTGGGCAGGGATAGGGTTAATCTGACTGGTCGTGGTGGAGACATGAAGGTCTTGCACTATAGTTCATGCTTACTGAATGTCATCCTCGCACCCCAGGGGTACCTTTAATTATGTTCACACTTCACTGTGGTACTATGCAGCGAGTCATGAGCTTAATAAAGTATCCCTGGTGTGAGAGGATGACTGAATGTCTGCTGAGGGTTGAAGCTTGTTTAGAAGTGTTGATAGTTTATGACTTGTCTGAAGTTTCAACTCTTGTTGAAGGTCATGAGGAATTTAATGGAGCAATAGAAATGTTATGCTGGGTGTGTGGAGGGTCTTTGAATGTGGGGTGGGGTTAGGGGCTGGATATGGGAGGTGCCTGGGTGTGTGGATGGTCTTTGAATGTGGGGTGGGGTCGGGTTAGGGGCTAGATATGGGAGGTGCCTGGGTGTGCGAGGTGTTTTAACTATATCTATGTTGCTACTTATTGAATAAGAGTATGCATGACTGAGTTTCTGCAATTTATTAATCAGAAAAGTAGTAATAAATATGTCCTCTATACATATATTCCCGTATGGAAAAATATGGCTGTATTTCTTAAAAAATGAGACATAAATGACTGACTGGATGAATAAATTAATGTTTATGGTTGAATATTAAACTCAGAAGACTGAATGGAAATGACACTCAGTCGAGGAAGGATGTAGAAATGAGATCGGGGGTTTGGGGTATTGGAGAATTGGTCGCACTACCTGTGTATTAAACATTCAGTGCTTGTTCATTCAGTACGAAAAGATAAATGTGCCGCCATTTGTTTGATTCTATGTTCATGTTCTCGTGCAAATTTCCAATCATTCAAGAGAATTTGCAGAGATCAAAAAGGTATGTGTGATATATGCATTGATTATTCTAAACAAATACCAGATTTAATACAATATTTCTGAAATCTTGATCACTTTCTCTTTCTCCTCTTTCTGTCTTCTCTACCTCCTCTCTCTCGTCTCTCTCTTCTCTTTCTCTCTTTCTCTCTCACTCTTTCTCTTTCTCCTCTTTCTCTCTTCTCTCTCTCTCCTCTTTCTCTCTCTCTCTCTCTGTGCTCTGGGACCTCTGTATGAAATGGTATATCTAACATAACCTCTGGCCCTGTTTATGGTTGGGAATTATCACAGTCAGATAAAACTGCCATAGAGTTCCTGGGTTATGTACAGGCGTGCCTTGGTTTAATACTGATTGAGTCTACCCAGACTGCACTTGTAGTTCAGATGCCTACGTCTGCAACCACCTTTGGAATTCAATGAATTTTAGTCAATAGACAGACAAAATCAATGGCGACAAGAATAATTCTGATGATGTCAGCCTTGTTAATTTAAGCCTGTAGAACTTTCTCTATTTACTTTTCTTCTTTCTTGTTCTCTGTCTCTTTGTATCCATATATGTCTGCCTTTACATCTCACTCTGTATGTCTGTTGCACTTATCTCTATTCTTCCATATAGTATGGTTTAAACATATTTTTATTCAGCGAAGAATGAGGATTGGTAAACAAGCTGTACAGCTTAATTCAATACCGCTCCTCAAATATAATATATATGTGTCTGCCTGTATATTTCTGTGTGTTTCTCTGTCTGTCTGTCTCCCTCCCTCTCTCTCTCTCTCTCTCTCTCTCTCTCTCTCTCTCTCTCTCTCTCTCTCTCTCTCTCTCTCTCTCT
>JAUTBZ010174099.1:0-10135 GCA_032361785.1 Lepetodrilus galriftensis | reverse complement strand
GTAATGAATGTCACATGATTTACATGTGCCAGGCATGTTGCCAGGCCTCCATAGAGCACATAGTCTGACTAGAAAATGTGCATGAAACTTCAGTTCGGGATATTTCTTAGATGCTATTTTAGTCACCCGCTACAAATTAAAATCTGGTTTAACGAACTATTATTTTCTCTACCTGAGTTTTAGTTTCAAGTATCGTGGCCATAAACGTTGTTCACACAATGGACTTGTAAACAGTCTTGTATCGGGTTCCGAAAACTGTATTTACAATCAATTGTAGCTACAATTGTTCTAAGCAACGGGGTCCATGATACGTTATTTTGTGTGTGAGTGGGTGTTTAAATATACCAATGATATGCCCCACGCACTTAATATTAAATTATTCCTATATTGATCTTCGCATATACTCACCAACTTCACCAAGCATCATGAACTAGCAAGGCGTCATCCCACCTCTTGTCTTTGTATAAATAAGGTTAGTTTATAGCAGAACAAATATTCCAAATATGGCCCTGTGCAGCTTCCATAGAATCAATTTGATCTCATCATGGGTGATTCCACTTTCCAGATTGGACGTTCTACGATCGAAAAATCAGCGACAATGATTTCAGATGTGGGTCTCGTCGCACTCTGATTTAGGAAAGATTAGTAAAAAGTTTGGTCGCATTCAACTGACTTTGGTTTGAGGTAAGTGCTATACTGGTTGGTCTCTTTTGTTATTCTTAAGTTTATATTACGTTGGTAAAATGTCCTGTTTGTTTCCTCTTTTCATCTTTAATTGGTTCAAATTTGTTTTCAGCGGATGTGTAATTTCACCGGCTAGATGGAACTTAACGGTGACATCTGTAAATATCTAAAACGATTTGTCATTCATTGACAAATTACTATTCTTAATAAGGCTGTGTAAGCTCTTAGTAAGTATTTTTGCAAGCTTAATCATTTCAATACTTAAATTAGGAATTGTGTATAGTTTTGCGAATCTATTTTAAAAAATATTAAAAAATACATTTAAACTGATTAAATAAGTTTTAATAATTACATAACTCCTTTAAATTTATTAGAATATGAATTTAATTTCTGTTTTAGAATGTGATGGGAAATATAATGTTTACATACTAGAAGCATGTTGCTTGGTGTGTGAAATAACCACCGGCATATGCTTTTTCTTTAACTAACAAATGTTACCAGTTTCACGGTAGATTTAACATTTGTCGATTTACATATTGCAATATATGATCAAATGTATCGATAGAAATTTGTTAATATTTATATTATTACAATATCAAACTGAACTGATAATAAGATAAGCAAAAATACTATTATTAATGAAAATATATTCTACTGGATTAAACCTGCAATAGCGGTAGCGCAAACATCTGGATTAAATCTTCAATACCCGTAAAGCTAATATCTGGAGTAAACCTGCAATACCCGTAGCGCTAATATCTGGAGTAAAAACCTACAATACCCGTAGCGCTAATATCTGGATTAAACCTACAATACACGTAGCGCTAATATCTGGATTAAACCTACAATACACGTAGCGCTAATATCTGGATTAAACCTACAATACCCGTAGCGCAAAAATCTGGATTAAACCTGCAATACCCGTGGCGCACCTGCGAGCACCGGCAGATGCTAAGGAACCAAGGATGTCAGTACTGACAGTGGGTGTACGGCTTTGCAATAGTACAGAGAGCACCTTGTCATGGTCGCACAGGTAAGGTAAACTTCCAGGAATATTGACGCGGGTTCGAACTTGCTGCATTTAGCTCGGACGTCGCACGATCTACCACTGGCAATCCATGTGACCAATACATTCTCGTAGTATATCTGACTATGATCTCATAACGAAAACGGCAGTTGAAACCGTAGACAATTGATGGAGAACGTTGGATCACTTGGAAAATAATAGGTTTATTTCTGTAATTTGAAATCATCTAATCTATTACATTTTCTTTAATTGTAAAGGAAGTGGACACATTTATTTACTTAGATAGTTTTATCTATTTTCATCATGTATGTCGAGTGAGATTATATCGCTCTTATGATGTGGTATTGTAAGACAGTAACATATATATGTGCATATATAAAAGTAGAATGTATTTCCATCTTCAGATATTATAAATATATTTGTATTCCTACTAATAATGTTTTTTCTAAATGCAGCCCTTCGGGTGGCTATTGTTTTATTGGTGTGGAAATATTGTGCTATTCAGGCAAGGAATTAACGTGGTGTAAGTTAGAAGGAATACTTCACCCGAGAAGAGCATACCATTGGGATCACAATGCAACTGTCCATATCAAGGTATTCAGTACTGCTAAGGTAGAATGATCCTCGAGACTACGGCCATTATGACTACACCTAACCTCCATAAACTAGTTGACGGAGGTTAAGTGTAGTCATAATGACCTGTGTTTCGAGGATGGGGTAAAAGAGAGGCGGGTAGATTGTCGGACCCGGTGGCAAAGGTCCCAACTCGTAATCCATCCCGGGGAGTTGGCGGACGTCGGGTGTTTGATGCAGACCGGAAATCATGCACTATTTGTACTGTAGCGCAGTTGTACGGCAATAGCAGCCGGTGCGTGCATGCATGTATACTGCAATACTGAGTGTTACGGGTGCTGCAGGTTTCCACACATCAGTAGTGTTATGAATTGTGTGATACTTTCATTAGAATAATTTGTTGATTGCATAGTTATTGTGATATGTGTCAGGTATGTTATCGATGTGAAGATGTGAAATCGTGGTGTTCCGTCGGCATGTTGTCAATTTATGTTCAACGGATGTCCAGTACACGGCATACATTTCCTGATATTTATTTTGATTTCGTTTTAAAATTCCACACGCCACTGGTTGAATTACTAATGTTTTAATTTATTCCTATTCACATAAGACAAATATGTCAAAGTATGAATATATGATAATAATGATAATGCATATGCTACACTTATTAATGCGTCAGATCCGCGCCTGAACGCGTGTAATCGTCATACTGAACCCATAGGTTGGTATACAACCAACAATGCTGTTAGCTTCCGTATTGCCATCTCATCATAATACCGTCTCCTGCTGGGTGAACACAGGGGCAGTTTAGAACCTGATGTCCACTTGCCACTTACCTAACCTGACGCCACAAGTCATCTGATTGCGTCTCAGTATTGGACAGAAACAAGTCCTAGAAAATCTCAAATCTTTATTTTCCGAGCTCAACCGTCATCAATAATACTCACTAACCAAGGTCGATCATTCTTAAGACCTCCAATATGAGTGGTCTCCGTGAAAGGCAATACTCTGCATAGTCGTAAGATAACGTGGCGTTTGGGGGTCTTTCGGAAGTTGAAATGCAAGAAACGTCCATTGATCATGACCAATGTTAATTCTAGTGTATATATCAAGACTCTATTAAGACTCTATAGCATTATATACTCTATGAATTATAATAAAGACCAAGGGCAAGGATGCTATTGCTGTTCAGATAGCATGGCGTTGGGGGTCTTTGTAAGAAACGTCCATTGACCAATGCAAATAATAGTAGGCTATATATTTAGCTTCATTTATGTAGCTAAAAGATGCCTCGTTTACTATGTTGCTATATGTTATGGGAACACCCTATTAGCTACAGAACTGCAGCTAGCTATATAATTATATACAAATTAAAATATTAATTACAATATTAATTATTATTGAACTATTGTGTCTTTCAGATAACATGGCATTTGACTGTGGGGTCTTTCAAAAGTTGAAACGTGCCAGAAACGTCCAACACCCTATGCAAATGGAGGCGAATACACTGTCCACCGTCAGCGGAAACGTCAAGAAGGTTGAGCCAGACACGCCATGCAGGTCGTCGGAGACGTCCGAATACGGAGTCTCTGATTGGTCAGAATTTGAAGGAATGTTTGCGACAGGTGCGATTGATTGGACACTCTCGTAGCGATCTCTAATTTTTGATGATCGTGCACTTACAAGAGCGCTTAATGGTCTCATAGTGGATATATGAGAGCTTCGACAAACGATACCCTGAATCAGTGCTGTTGTCTTCTGTTCTGTTCTGTTCTTTTTTTGTTGTCATAGTATATATAACAATGGTGTTCTAATTTTCAAATTGTAAAACAGATCATTTAAAAATTATTATCTTGGAAACTTTCATTGACCATCCAATGAACACATTATTTTAGAGCTATTGTGTACAGCCTTTGACAATTATATTGTAATTAATTTGTACAACGGCGTATTTCGATGGGTTTGTGTGGCATTTCATGCCTGAAAGTTCGTATTCTTGCTAATATTGCTCATATTATCATAAGTACGTTTGATAATATTATCGTATCCTTAAAATCCAGATGACAAAAACAGATAGCAGTGTTATGAATGTTTTGGTACTTTCATTAGCATCATTGGTTGATGATGATGATGATGATGATGATGATTAATATTATTATTTTAATTGTTATTGTTGTTATTATTGTTATTGTTGTTACTATTATTAGTGTTGGTCCTGCTATTATTATAACTATTACTACTACTACTGCTGCTACTGCTACTAGTAGTCGTAATAGTAGTAGTCGTAGTCGTAGTCGTAGTAGTAGTAGTCGTAGTAGTAGTAGTAGTAGTAGTAGTAGTAGTAGTAGTAGTAGTAGTAGTAGTAGTAGTAGTAGTGGTGCTTCTCCTATACTACTGCTATGATTACGATTATTTATTTATTATTACTATTACTATTCTTACTATTACTATTATTAGTTTAAAAAATTATATTATTATTATTATTATTATTATTGTTATTAATATTGTTATTAGTATTATTATTATTTTCACTATTATTATATTTTTTACTATTATTAATAATAATAATAACATTATTATTATTTCTGTATTAGATTTCCTGAAGACTGGCGGTTCAGAGAAGACATGTCAATTTCTTCACGAAATGGCGGACATCTTGCAGCGTTATCTCGTCAAACAGAATGACAGGAGTGGAAAGATCCTCGACTTTCACCACCCCCATCAACTGCGAGAAATGATGGGACATTGTCTCGACATTCACGAGACTCCCCGAGATCTCGAACAGATTCTAAGTGACTGCAAGGAAACTCTCAAGTATTGCGTCAAATCGGGTGGGTTAGTTGTCTGTTCATAGACATATTTGTAAATTGCTGGTAGCTAGGATTTGAAATTTTGACTGATTCTGGTTAATTGTGTAAATAATTCAACAAATGTTGTTCACAGTATACAGCTGGTATCTATTAGTTCTGTTCATATGTGCATTGATATAGTAGTATCTGAAAAGATTCATCATCGTTTCCATTCGAAATATATGTTCAATTAAGGAATGACGTCGAAAGTTACTTGCTCTATGGCCTGAAGAAGGCAAGTGGGTTCACGTGAGCAAATTGCCGTAGACAGTAGAAATGTACAACTACGATTCTGAAAAGGCCCATGGGTCCCCATCCTCGAAACACCAGCCATTATGACTACACTTAACCCCCTATTTAAGTGTAGTCAAAATGGCCTGAGTTTCGAGGATGATTGGTACCATGATAAAGCAAAGTGGAATACATTTCCTTCGATTGTACACACAACGAAACCACCAAGGTAACGTCGTTTTACGTCGTTTAGCATTATCATTCGTAGGTTTACGTCATATATAATACGCATGCAGGTCATCCACGTTTCTTCAACCAGCTGGGTACGGGCGTGGATGTGGTGGGAGTGGCGGGAGAGTGGCTTTCTGCTACAGCCAACTGTAATATGTGAGTACAATGTTCAGTTGCCTCGTAGACGTATAGGCTAAACCTGTGTTTATGTGAGTACAATGTTCAGTTGCCTCGTAGACGTATAGACTAAACCCGTGTATATGTGAGTACACTGTTCAGTTGCCTCATAAACGTATAGGCTAAACCTGTGTATATGTGAGTACAATGTTCAATTGCCTCGTAAACGTATAGGCTAAACCTGTGTATATGTGAGTACAGTGTTCAATTGCCTCGTAAACGTATAGGCTAAACCTGTGTATATGTGAGTATAATGTTCAATTAGCTCGTAAACGTATAGGTTAAACCTGTATTTATGTGAGTACAATGTTCAATTAGCTCGTAAACATATAGGCCGCAACGTATTTACATTTATGTACTCATAAAACATGGGAGTGGCTTTCTGCTGCAGCCGACTGTATTTATGCGAGTATACTGTTCCATTGGCTCTAAGCGTTTATATTAGGCCACAGCGTATTTACATTGTTGTATTCATAAAACATGTGAATGACTTTCTGCTACAAACTTCGTATTTGAGTAAATTTTACATTGGCTCGTAAATATTTATGTACGTTATTTCTGCTGATTTTGCGTTTTAGTGCCGATAGAATATGAAAAACCTAATGAATACGAAAACCTTTCGTATGATATTCAGGCAATGTATATTGATGTGTATATACACGTGCATGCAGGTTCACCTATGAAGTCGCCCCTGTATTTACACTCATGGAAGAAATCATTCTTCAGCGCATGCTCAGTCTGGTTGGGTGGGAGGATGGTGACGGAATATTTGCTCCAGGTACATATATTTCATGGTGCACTTATTGCCCACACACATCTAACATATTAACATTCTCTTTATTAAAGGCATACAATCACGGTTTGTTGACTTACCAATGTGTCATAGTCAAGCTTATTTTACCTGAAAGGATTGCATTTTATTTTATCTACACAAATATATTGGGCAAAATTATATATTTTCCGCAGGTTTTCAATATTTTCATATTTTATTTCATTTTTGTATTTTTCAGGTGAAATACGTTTGACCATGAACTATGCCAACAAGCCTTTAGACTCTAGGGATTATACCACATCGATGTCGATGCATATGTCTATAAGTCTGTGTGCTATATTAGTAGATTTACGGTATTGCGTTGGTAATTTCACGACAGCTTCTATATATGTACAGTAGATAGACGGTCGCTTAGTCTAGACATATGTGTCTAACCACAGGTATAATAGGTGCATACTGTCAACGTCTTGACTCGTTAAAGGTTACCGATGTTAATACTGTTCCGGGTATAGGTGGCGCTGTGTCCAACTTCTATGGGGTTCTGCTTTCACGACATCAGATGTTTCCGGAAGTGAAAGAAGAAGGCCTGCAAGGAATTGGGCAGCCTGTCATATTTACCTCAGCACAGGTAACCGTATGCGTCACCCTCTGAGACACATGCACAATAACTGAGTGTACAGTCCCCGTGATAGTTGGAATGTAACAATGGCCACCACGTCTGGCTGAGCCATGTTTAAAAGCATACTATCACAGATAGTTATGCTTGTTTTGGACTAGTTCTTAGCCATAACTGCAAAGTATATTCACTTGACATACATAAAATCATGTTTGTACTTCCAAAAAGCTTTCCACCGCTGTGCGGTTGACAAATCTCCACTGCACCCACCCCGATAGACAACGGCTTCTTTATATATCATTCAAAGTGAAGATAACTCTAATGTTTGCTCGCATTCCTTCTTAGAAGTTAGAACGGTGATTCATCAGAGACAAGATAAATACGAAACGTTCCCTTTTTTAATATAATATATGATTTATTGTATAACTATCGAGTGCTGGGGGATAAGTACATCATTAAATAACCACTTTTGGGTGAACAAATCATGCGTAATTAGTCTCAGATATTTATCCATTATATAGGTCAATCATCCGTGATATTATGCCTTTGAGGGTTGTATAACTGTAGATAGACAGATTACAAAGCATACAACACTCGCTATGGTTACTGTGACTCGAACACTAGAAACATTGGACATGCATTTGTATTATTTGTTATAATCTATAACATTCACATACTGAAGCATCCTCGAAACATAGGTCATTATGACTACACTTAACCTCTGTCAAAGACACGGAGGTTAGGTGTAGTCATAATGGCCTGTGTTACGAGGATGACACTGAAGGGAAATTCTCTTTCGTAATTTGGAGTCATGTTTGTATAAAAGTCACTATTACTGTAAATAACTCAAGAATCGTGTCTGTATGAGACTCATTAATTATCTCCATATGCTTTCCTAGTGTGCTTCAGGGTCACTAATACCTCCATAACCCGTCTTCATCACTATATTGCAGAGTCACTATTAATGGCCATAGTCGTAATCGCGTATGTTTCAGTCACGATTAATGGCCATCTCGTGATCGTGTATGTTTCAGAGTCACTATTAATGGCCATAACTCGTGATCGTGTATGTTTCAGAGTCACTATTCATTGAAACGAGCAGCCTCAATTCTGGGTCTTGGAACGAAACATGCCATTATTGTCGACTGTGATAAAAGGTATTATAATATTTATTTATATTGTATGGATTCATTCAATAGTTGACTAAAATAGTATCACTCAACATTTAATACTTAATTGAGATGTACCGATAGACGCAAACAGACAGACAGACAGACAGAATGTCAGGCAGGTATACAGACAGGCAACCAATAAGGTAGACAGTTAGTCAGACAGTCAGTCATAGACAGACAAATACAGTCAGACAGAGACACAGAGAAATATAATGTTATGCTGTTTTTATTATTATTAAATTAGTATTATTAAATAAAATTATAAATTGTCGCTGGCAAACATTGGATAGCACCATGATGTACCGGAAAATGTAACAAATACGAGAACATTTAACATTGTTCAAAGTGTCCTTAACATGGATGCACGCTCACTCACTGGTCGTTCTGATGCCGTGCTTCAGAGGGAAGATGATACTGGAGGACTTGGAGAAGAAGGTACTGGCCGCCATTGCTGAGGGCAAGAAGCCCATGATGGTGAACGCCACGTGTGGCACCACGGTCTTCGGAGCCTTTGATCCAGTAGACGCCATAGCCGATGTCTGCCAGCACCACGGCATGTGGCTTCATGTGGATGTAAGCTGCCGTTGGCTTTCTGGTTTTTGTTGTTTATTTTTAGGTGTTTTTTTTTTACAGCCGCCATCAAGATTCTTTCACATATCTCGGCTTGTTATTTTATGGCAGGAGATAACCCGCAACATCCGTAGAGTTGAATGTTGCAGTAAACCCGCGAACACCGGCTGGTACTAATAGATCAAGGATGATGCCTGTATTGCCACATACATAACATAACATACATAACAGTACAGCCAGAAATGTAAATTCGGCAACATTGATGCCGAGCTTCCTTACTTTCTAGTAGCTACAGGTGTAAGATAGATAACATATATGATATTTGAGATTCAGATATTGTTTTGAAAGATCATATGCAGATTTATATATGCTTGAAATAATAAAAATAAATATGGCTCGCAGCCTGTGATGATATTGTCCTGGAAATGCGATGTGATGATGTGTGGTGTGTCACGTGTTGTATGGTAGTTGTGTAGGTAGTAGTAGTACTAGTAGTAGTAGTAGTAGTAGTAGTAGTAGTAGTAGTAGTAGTAGTGGTGGTGGTGGTGGTGGTGGTGGTGGTGGTAGTAGTAGTAGTAGTTGCAGCAGCAGCAGCAGCAGTAGTAGTAGTAGTAGTAGTAGTAGTAGTAGTGGTGGTGGTGGTGGTGGTGGTGGTGGTGGTAGTAGTAGTAGTTGCAGCAGCAGTAGTAGTAGTAGTAGTGGTAGTAGTGGTGGTGGTGGTAGTAGTAGTAGTAGTAGTAGTAGTAGTAGTAGTCGTAGTAGTAGCAGTAGTAGTAGTATATGTAGTAGTGAGTAGTTGTAAATGTAGTAGTAGTAGTAGTAGCGCACTGTGTTGATCTCTTACATCAACAGTTGTATTATCTTACTAGGGAGCGTGGGGAGGCTCGGTCTTGCTATCACGGAAGCACCGCCATCTTCTTCAAGGCATTCACAGGTAACAATGATGATTTTAATTAACATATTTATATTCAGCAAAGAATTCACAGGTAACAATATATTGTATATATTAAGATGAAATTATACTGCATTTAAAATTAACCATGTTCTACATGCTATTGGACAATAGCACCAATGTGAATCTATTCCGATTGTACATATTTCAAGAGGATATTGTTTTTTTGAGATATTAATTGCCTGATTAAATGGGTAATGAGTAGTAGTAGTAAAGTAGTAGTGTACACGAATATTAAATGCGTGTGTGTGTGTGTGTGTGTGTGTGTGTGTGTGTGTGTG
>JAUTBZ010174098.1:0-23551 GCA_032361785.1 Lepetodrilus galriftensis | reverse complement strand
TGCGGGTTAAGATATGCGCCATTAAAGGGCTAGAGCAAGGTCGACTGACCGAAATTGCTTGCAATTTGCTCTAGTGAAGGTAATCCCCAATTGGCGTAGTATAGCGACTTGGCGTAAGAGTCCCGCCTTATGAGATTTAGTATTGTCAGGACGAAAGAGAGGTGTTCATATGATTGAGAATAAAATAATAGTGCCAATGGCAACTGTGTTCTTCTGTGCTTTTATTACGCCCTCGGACGCAAAAATTAGATGTAAGGAAGGCTACCAGACCAATAGTGTCGGTACATTTGCCTCTCCTTATTGCGAGGATAATTATCTGGCACGGGTGGCGCGTTCCTATGGTATCAGGGTGTCGAACAGAACCATTCGGAATAACCCCAACAAAAAAGAATCTGTATGCCGTTATATCGGTCATGATAGCCGTGTCAGAGAGATTTGCAGGGAGTTTCGTGGTTCATCCTCACAAAGCTATAGATAATCCTGGTTGCAGATAATACCAATTCACAAAGAAAAAAACTCTTTGATCTTGGTCAAATAGTACAACGATTGACCTAGATTTTTATAAGTGTTCTTATCACCAATGCCATGCTCAGCACACTAAAAAGGGAGACCTGATGGCCTCCCTTTCTTTTTAATAATTGACGTCTTTGCCTGTGCCTGGATCATCAGGGGCGCGGTTGCTGGACACGAATTTTTGATTGCTGTCCTTTTTGCTCTTGGCGGCAACCGTTATGGTTTTGGCAGGTTTATCTTTTGAGGCGTCTTTATTCTGACCTTTAACGGCTGTGCTGCCTGTATCAGCTTTCGCGTTACCGCTGTCTTTTCCTGTCTTTTTTGAAGGAGAAGCCTTGGCTGTTTTTGGGGTTGCCTCTTCTAAAACGA
Organism: Lepetodrilus galriftensis; assembly: GCA_032361785.1. Taxonomy (NCBI): domain Eukaryota; kingdom Metazoa; phylum Mollusca; class Gastropoda; order Lepetellida; family Lepetodrilidae; genus Lepetodrilus; species Lepetodrilus galriftensis. The sequence goes on along the minus strand of JAUTBZ010174098.1, from coordinate 22,669 downwards.
CGGCATCCGAAATTTCTGATTTCTTGTTTTTTTCTTCAAGTGCAGGCGTTTTGGTGTCCTTGACCTCATTGTCTTTTTGGTTTTGTATCTTTGAGGTGGCAACCGCGATAAATTCTTCATGAGATATGCGGTTTTGGGCATTGCTGGACTGAGGTGGGACAGACCAGGTAAACTTGTCAAGCTGGCCGCTGATGGGGGAGACAGGTAGCCAGTGGTCAGAAACATAACCTTCAGCAATCCAGACAGGATCATTCGGGGCGTTTACAGCCCGTGCCAACCATTCCCTGACGCGTCCCTTATCACCAAATTCACCGCCTTCTATACGTGCCATAAGGGTGCAGATACGTTCAGAAGGGTCTTTTTTCAGGAAGGGCTCCAAAGCCTGTCTGGCTTCATCCCAATCCTTGGCCTCAATCGCAATTTCGGCAATGGCGATAGAGCCTTCAGGACTATTTGGTGTCTTTTTATTAAGTGTTTTCAAGCGGGTAACTTTATCACGATAGCTATCACCAGTGCGTGAATGGGCATAAATAACGGCCAGATCAGGATGGGGTGTAAATTCCCAGGTGCGGGCAACGATCTTGGCGGCGCGTCCTGCATTGCCTTTAGAGGCCAGGATACGGCCAGCCACTTCGGCGGCAGGGACAAGGTCTTTCGCAAGCTTATGAGCTTCCAAGGCATATTTGAGTGCCTGGTCTGCATCATGAACTTCAAGTTCCATAGCCTCGGCAGAAAGCAAGACAGCCCGCAATCTGTTGACTTTCGTTTTTTTGATAATGCCATCAAGGCGTGCCAGTTTCAAGGTCTGGCGGGCTTCGTACCATTCGCCAGAGCGTGATTGCAGTTCAAGAAGGCCTTCAATCGCCCAGCCCAAATTTTTATTCATGCCAAGTGCTTTTTGGGCAAACTGTTTGGCGGCAATCAGTTCTTTTTCCTTGCGGGCTTCATCATAGAGACCGCGTAATCCCATCACCTCTGTGTCAGGGGATTCCAGCATAGATTCGTAAACACGCCGCGCCGCAGCAGGGTTGCCTGCCAAATGGGCTGCCTGCGCCTTAAGCAAAGCAGACATAGGCTGATGCGCCAAAGCCTTCCCAGCTTTCTTTGCCATTTTACCAGCCATTTTACTGTCACCAGCATTGACGGCAATAATGCCTTCATTCAGAGCCGCAATCCCTTTGCTTTCCCGGCGGTTGCGAACGGAACGAGCCAGGTTACCTGGAGCCGTAAAGAAACCTTTTAAAATTGTCCAGGCAAGCAAAAGTAATGATACAATCGTCAGGAAGGCAATGACCACCTGAACGGTATTTAGTTTAAAATTAGTGCCAGTATGCTCTGCTGTACCACCAATATTTTCAAATTTTATGGAGCCTTGTAGTTCTGAGAGCCACGAAAAGCCAAGGGCAGCAAGGACGATTGCGGCAAAGAATAAGATAAGACGTATCATGAGCTAACTTTACTTCTCTTAGTGTGGTTTGAAGGCCATGTCTGAATCATAAATCAGATATGAACATATCAAAGCAAATTCTGAACAGGGTATCATTGAAGATAATAATACCCAAAATAGTTGGTATTTCTAAGACAATTTAAGGTGCTTTATTTTCCTGCCAAAGCCCCAATGAGTGTATCTTCAATCTGTTGTAGCAATTGATCACCTGCCAGCTTATCCGTGGCAACCTTTACCCAGCCCTTTGCGGCACTGGCCGGTTTTTCCTTCAGGGCTTTGGTTTCATTTAAAGCGCCTCTCAGGTCATTTTGTTTGCTGAGTTTATATTCAACCCGTGCCAAAATAGCGTCGGTCGTATTGCCCTTGGCGTTACCTGCGGGGCGCATTTTGACGGCACTTTTAGCCTTCGCCAACAGACGTTCCTGCCAACTGAGCTGACTGTTGTCCTCAACCTCAATTTCAGAAGCCATAATATCACTCATCTGCGCGCTGAGTTTCTGGTTTAGCTGCTCAATATTAGGCAGTCCTTTACTGGCATATTCTTCCAAAAGGGCAATATCAATATTTTTGGGGATATGAGACTTGATGCGTGCCAGCTCTAGGTCAAAAGGCTGACCGCGACTAAAAACACGTTTGAGGTTGGAAAGTTCAATTGCCAGAGCAATGTTGCGGCCTTCAGATTTGGCTTGTTTATTTTCGGTCTGAACGGCTGAAATCTGACTTTCAAAACCCTTAATCTTGTTCAAAAGCGGCGCCATGGCAACCGTAAGGTCTGGCCCTTTGGCAATCTGGGACTTGATCTTGGCTGTGCTGTTTTTAAGCTTGGCCGTATCTTCCAGCATTTTGGCAATATCGGTATGAAGCTTGGCCTGCTCTTCGGCAAGGGAGGTCATGCCCTCATGGAGCTTGGCCTGTTCTTCCTGAACGGCAGTATTTTGATTGCGCAGATTAAGAACTTGCCGTTTAAAACCTGTGACGCCGGCCTCTTCAAGCTGTCTTTTTACAATGCCAGCTGAGGCAATGGCCGATTTGCCGCCACCTGAAGCAATCTTGGACAATTGGTTTAGGGTGGCTTCCATTTTGGCTATTTTTTCATTATTACTTGATGAACTGCTTTTGGTGGCTGTTTCAAGACCAGAAAACTTTTGTTCCAGTGCAGACAGCCCGCCAGATTTCAACTCTTCAATCTGTTGTTTCAGGGCTGTGATTTCTGTATTGGCGGGGGCTGGAATGCCTGCCATTTTCATAAGGTTATCTGAACCGCCAGCAAAACTCATGCCGAACAGGGCAACAACACCGCCAACAACCGCAGAGATAAGATTCGAGAAAAAACCACCTCCAGATTTCTTGCCAGCTTGTTTGGGCGTTGCTTTTGCACTCTGAGAGGGGGCTGTATTTTTAGATGTGGCAGCTTTTGAAACAGACGTTTTAGAAGGGCTGTCAGTTGTGGATGGCTTACCTGTTTCTTTTTTGCCCATTTCTGTTTTCGGCGCGCTTGTTGGCACAGAAGTTTTGTTGGACGGGCTGCTGGAAATGGTATTGCCTGTCTTTGAAGATGCTGAAGATGCAGAAGACGTGGGCGCTTTCTTATCTTTGTCAGTAATATCTTTGGCAGTCAGGTCAAGTGTGGCCTTAGGCGGTTGTTTCTGCCCTTTTTTGTAATTACTTTTTACCATTTGATCAAAAATTCCTAAAATACAAAATATGATGGATCAGGCGATTGAGAGTTTTCACATGAAAAAATGAAAAGGGGTATCTATGCCACAACCAAGCTTTAACTTTACTCTTAAATTGGAATCTAAAAAAGATCAATTCATTTATAATCATATAGTGGGAATACGGATGCTGTTTAACAAGGACTCAAGGGAAGGTTCTTGGGCGATATGTATTTTTAGTTTCTGAGAATTTGCCTCATTCGCCAAGCTGTAGTCCCTTAAAGGCTGGGCGACTTTTTCAGATAAACAGTAAAAATCCAGCTCATTCATCGTGCCTGATAAATTTTCAGTTTCGAGCAGGGACAAAAATATTTTGCTCATGCGCGGCGACAACAAGGTCACACTGCCAATCTGACGTAAAGCCAGTTGGGAGCTAATTTTGGCTGGCAGACTTTTGATTGCACTGGCGTGATAGAGAACAGGCGCAATAATTTCAAAACCTTCAGCCTCTAGCAGAGACTTTAGGTCAAAGGCCAGGACGCTGCCCGCCAAATGGAACAGCGGCCCCTTGTCCTTATGGACATGTTTGGCAACCAGCTTAGTTAAATCACTGGCAACGCCTGTGCCTTCATAAATCTGGGTAAACCCTTGGGTCTTGGCAAAAATAGCCGTCGCAGATCCAACAGCAAACAGCGGAAGGTCAAAGAAACATTTATGATACTGACTTTTGACCAGCGCCCGTAAACCGTTCTTGCTGGTGGCGATTAGTGCCTGTATCTTATGATATTCCAGTGCAGGACAGGCAGGATATTCAATCGTCACCAATGGTGCCGCAACAGCTTTCAAGCCCTTGGTCTCCAGCCGCACAATCATTCTGTCAGCTTCAGGCTGTGGACGGGTAACCAAAATTGTTTTGGGAGATGAGGGCATGGCATTTTCTTTTATGACGCTGAATAAGGTTCTAATCTTACAAAGCCGTTTTGGTCTGGTTTGTAAACTGTTTTTTTTACCATAGATGATTTTATGACAAAGAGTTATTTGATTTTATTGACAAAATCAAATGGATACAATCTTATAAGTAGATTGTGTCTCGTAATACGTGCTGTTAATTGTGTTGGATAGGGGAGATAAATGGGTCGTAGTTATATAGAGGGAGCTGAAAATGGTTCTTTATTCCTGAATGAGGGCGAATTTGATAAGGATATTGCCTTATTGGAGCAGGAAAGAGAAAAGATTAACGATGCACACTCTGATGATCAAAATCTAAAGGGGCTGGCCTTGTCTGGCGGCGGGATACGGGCGGCGATTTTTTCGATAGGCATTATGGAGGTTCTTGCCAAAAAGGGCGTTCTGGACAAGATGGATTACCTTTCTACGGTGTCTGGGGGCGGATTTGCAGGATCAAGTCTGATGTGGTGGCTTGCAGGAAATGGGGAAGGGAATAAGGGCAAATATAATTTGGGAGATAAATTTCCCTATCAGGATGACCCTAATGCCATAGACATAGGACTCTCCCCACTCCAATATTTAAGGCAAAACGGGAATTACTTGACACCTGGCAGGGGCATTGATGCTATCTCAATTTTGGGCATTGTCCTTAGGGGAATTTTTATTAATTTTCTGGTCTGGATTCCTATAATCACAGCGATTTTGTATCTTATGGGGTGTGGAATTTTTCCAGACAGAGAGTTCGAACTGATAGGTGTGTGTGGGTTTGAAATACCCTTTGATAACCTGATCTTACTTGGAATAATTGGAGTCTTTATTCTTCACCCGTTACTGGCAATATGGATGTACTATGTCAATCGACAATCGCTAGGGAGTAGCCTTTTACGGAAGCGTAAAAGAGGAAAAACAAAAGAGATTTTGGGGTGTATCGATAGTTGTAGAAGGAAGTTGAATCTTTTGCTTATCATTTTGACTGGTATTATTTTGTTGTCTTACTGTTACGACACAGCAAGAATAAATGCTTTTCTCATAAGTAAAGTAATTGCTGTTTTGTTTATCGCCACCTATTTCTTGTCGGCCATTATTTTTGCCCTGTTCGCATGGGTGGGTGGCCAACGGGAATGGATAGACAGGTTACAAGCTTTATCGGTGTCGTTGTTGCGTATCTTTTCTCTTAAACCCCTCAGGTTAAGCCAAGAGTATTCCACATCCTACTTTTTCAGAAGGTATTTTGAAACGGATATTTCAAAACTGATTCCTGCTGTACTAGCTTTACTCCTGATTGGCTATATACCTGAAATTTATAAATTTTTATTGGGTCAAACCAAGGCTTTTTCAGGTCTTGCTGATCATGATGGGCTACAATGGATAGGGAGTAGTTTATCAGCGTTGATTGGTATTTTGACAGCCGTTTGGGGGCTGTTTTTAAGGGTGAAGAACACATCTATCTCAACGGGAGTTATCGCAAAAATAGTTGCGCCTTTGGGGGCGGCATTTTTTGTATTGGGGCTGGTTCTATTCGCTTATGCGCTTTCTGAATATTATTTGGACAAGTCGAAATGGGAATGGGCTGGAGAATGGGCTGATTTTATTTTTTGGGGCATATTTGCTTTTGCTGTTTATGTGGGTTTGTTTAGCGATATTAATTATCTGTCACCTCACAGATTTTATCGAGATCGTTTGATGGAGGCTTTCTTACCCAATAAAAGCGTTTTAGACGATCCCAAAATTGGGTTTGCCACACGAGCAGACAGTTTTGAGCTAAATAATATTTATATGGACTGCATCTCAGGTCGTCAGAGGGATAGGAAAGAAAGGATGAAATGTCCTTACCCCATTATCAGTACAAATGTTGTGCTGGTTGATTCTGATATTCAAAAATACCAGACCAGAGGGGGGGATAATTTTATGCTGACGCCCTTTTATTGCGGCAGTAATGCGACTGGGTGGAGCAAGACAAAAGAGTTTGCTGACCAGCATCTGACACTTGCCACAGCCATGTCTATTTCAGGGGCAGCGGTGAATCCAAATACAGGCGCAGCTGGTAGGGGGGTGACCCGCAACAGGACGATATCTCTGGTGATGGCATTTTTTAATTTTGGTTTGGGGCAATGGGTTCAGCGCCCTGGCACAGACCGAAAATCTATTTTTTCAAGAGGTCCTTTTGCCAAAGCCAATCATTTTCGACCTGGTTTTTTGTCCTTGTTTCCTCATTATCATAAGGAGGATAAGGAGTTTTTAGAGTTGAGTGATGGGGGGCATTTTGAAAATCTGGCATTATATGAGTTGATCCGACGTGGTTGTAAGACAATTATTGTAGTTGATGGAGGTCAGGACAGGGATACGGCTTATGAAGATTTGGTCAATTTTATTGGACGGGTTGAGGATGATTTTGGCGCCATAATCAGCCTGGATGACTGGCAGAAAAAAGGGTTTGACCCAAGTCATATTATTCCTAGAGAAGTGGGGACAAGTAAAAATCCTATTTTTCCAGAAGGGGCTGAGTTTGCAAAGAGAGGATTTTTTGTGGCTGATATTAACTATACTCGTCATCAGCAAAGAAAAAGCCCAGTAAAGGGATTGCTTATTTATATCAAGTCAACCTTGATTGAAACTGTAGATATTCAGGCGAAGGCCTATAAGGGATTGCATCCTGATTTTCCTGACGAATCTACAACAGGTGATCAATTTTTTGACGCAGAACAGTTTGAGGCCTATCGAAAATTAGGCAAGGCGATTGCGGAAGATATGATAAAGCATATTGATATCAGTAAAATTTAATCCTAAAACCCCCCAGACAAGATAATGGCTATGGGCAGGGTAATGGCGGAGGCGAGAACCTGAAAGGTCATGATATTGGCCATCAGGGGGGCGTCGCCGCCCATTTGTCGGGCGAGGATATAAGCGGCGCCAGCAGTGGGGACGGCGCTGGCGATAATGGCAACGGAGCGGGCTATGCCTTCAATCCCCATCAGGTAACAGGAGGCAAACATAAAGACAGGCATCAGAACCAGGCGTAGTATGACAGCCAGTCCGACCAGCCGCCGTCCCCTTTGCTCCATCTTCAAATTTATGCCTGCCCCGACAATCAGAAGTGATAAGCCCATAGCGCCGCCAGAGAGAATCGAAATGGTCTTATAGAGTGGCTGGGCAATGCCAATACCAGACAGGTTAATGGTCAGGCCAACGGCGCAGGCGATGATAAGAGGATTTTTAGCCAGTTGTAGAAAAATATGTTTGGGATCAAATGTGCCATTGGCAAAAATCACCAAAATGGAGACATTCAGGAAGTTGAGCAGCGGCACAATGACAGCAATCACAATCGCCACATAGGTAATGCCCTGATCCCCGTAAAGCATTCCGGCCACAGAGAGGGCAATCATACTTTGCCAGCGTGTTGTGCCTTGAAAAAGGCTGGTAAAAGAAGGGTCTGAGACATGGAGCGTTCTGGCGAGGAGTGGGCGGATCAGAACCAGAAAGGCCGTCATGGCAAAAATAGCCAGCAACAGGGCAGGGATATAGCTGCCCAGTGGCAATGCCCCCAAATCGCTGCGCGCCAAATTCTTGACCACCAATAGCGGAATCATGACATAATAACACAGCTTGCCAAAAGCAGGCCAGATCTCGTCAGGAAAAACCGCCCCTCGTTTAAGACCAAAGCCGAGCCCAATAATCAAAAAGACAGGTACAAGAGCAGCCAGCGTGCTGGTGATGATGGGCATGGGGCGATTTTACCAATCTCTTGTTGCGATAAGTTCTTCTATATCGGCATTTTTAAAGCCATAGGCATGAGCAATATATTCAAAATTTTCGGCAATGATCTCGCGGCCAATAGTTTCTATCTCACTGTCATGCGCTTCCAAATCATCCTGAAGGTCGTTGAATTTGTCTGTGGCGGCATGGGTCAATTTATAAAGTTCGGCTAAAGATGGTGGTTTTTGGGTTTCGATAGAGACGCACAGGTTAATCAGAATCTGTTTGCCTTTATCAATAACCTTGTCAGGAAAATATGGATCGTCATACATTTCCTTTAGAAAAGCGTAATCTTTTGTTTTCTCGTTGGTAATGGTCATATCTTGATCCATATTCATTCATTTTGAAAAAGCTAAATTATGTAACCCTTTGGGGAAAGACACTGATGGGCAAAAGGTCAAGTCAAATTGAGCGGTTATTGTTGCGGTTGCCCTAAACAATCTGCGCCAAAAAGTCTGGACCAGCGCGTTCGATCAGTTCTTCGGCGGCATGATAGCCAATTTTGGAGGCGTCGAAAATTGTGCCTTTTTTGATGACCTCATAATGCTGGGTACCGTCGGGGAGCAAAATTTGCCCCTTAAAGACCATTTCCATCCCCTTCACAATTGCCAAAGCCGCAATAGGTGTGTGGCATGAGCCATCAAGTTTGGCGAGGAAGGTGCGTTCGGCATCGAGGCAAATGGCGGTGTCGTGGTCGTCAATATGCCCCAAAGCCTCCACCATTGTCAGGTTGTCGCTGCGGCACTCAATGCCAACCGCGCCCTGTGAAACGGCAGGCAACATGACATCGACCTCAATGGCGGCGGTGATGGCATCTCGCTTGCCAAGACGTTTCAGGCCAGCGCAGGCCAACATGGTGGCATCGGCCACGCCATCTTCAAGTTTTTTCAGGCGGGTCTGGACATTGCCGCGAAACTCAACAATTTTCAGGTCTGGGCGGACAGCTAATAATTGTGCCTTACGGCGCAAACTTGACGTGCCAAATATTGCGCCTTGCGGCATCTCGTCCAGTGACTTATATTTGTTGGAAATAAAGGCGTCGCGCACATCTTCACGGGGCAAAACGCAGGCAATCTCCAGTCCTTCCGGCAGGGCTGTGGGCATATCTTTCATGGAATGAACCGCAATATCAATCTCACTGTTGAGCAAGGCGTCTTCAATCTCTTTGGTAAACAGACCCTTGCCGCCAAATTCGCGCAACGGCTTGTCGAGGATCTTGTCGCCGCTCGATTCAATAATGACAATCTCAAAATAGCTGTCATCCTTTTGCAAAGATTTTTTCAGATTTTCACGGGTCTCTTCAGCTTGCGCCACAGCAAGGGGGCTGCCGCGTGTGCCAATACGAATTTTGTTATGCGTTGCCAAGGGAAGCATCCTTCCAAAAAGGGAAATAATTTTACAGTTTCTGCGGTTTGGGAATATATAACCTGTTGTTGTCAGGCTTGGCAAGTGGGCAATCTATACCTGTCTGATTGTTGGCATAACGGCTTTGCGTTCAAGCCCAAAATCCCTGGGTTAATTCTTCAAATCCAACGAGCCGCCATAAGACAAGATTGTGCCAAGCAGAGGCAGGGAGAAACCAACATAAAAGCGATATTTTAACGTGCCATTTGGGGATTTTTCGATGCGTTTATAAGCGGTCGTATGTGGGGCGAGCCAGCGCGGAACAGGAAGTCCCCTAATTTTCATTTTTTGTGTTTTCCAGTGCCAGCCGCCATTTTTTACATCGACCCCCAAAAACAGCTTGACCGCGCCGCTGCTTTCAACCCAATAGCCGCCATGACCCTTTTGCCCAACAGGTCTGAAAACAGATTTCATAATCTTGGTTTGGTCAAAGCACCTGTCCCAAAGCAAAGCACCGTCCCTATGTGAAATTGTCACTTCAAGCCTATGGGGTTCTTTTGTGGTGGGAATGTTCATTTTGCGCGCCATTCTGCGCCCCAATATCCCGCCAATGCCGCGCCCTGTGGTGATGGTGACAGCGCCAGCCAATATCCCGCCATTTGTGTGAAGCTGTTGCAACAGCGGGTTAAGGCTGGCAAAATCATCCCCAAACCAGTCTTGTGTTGCCGTTTTCATTGCCAGTTCCCTGTTTTGCTGTAAAAGGATGGGCAGAGTGTAGCATGTGGCGTTGGGAAGGACATAGCAATAATGGCAGAGCTGACAATTTTGGGCATAGAATCGAGCTGCGATGAAACAGCCGCCGCTGTGGTGCGCCGCGATGGATCGGGCAGGGGGGCGTTGCTGTCCAATATCATCCATACCCAGTTGGAGGAGCATAAGGCCTTTGGCGGCGTTGTGCCAGAAATTGCCGCCCGCGCCCATGTGGAAATATTGGATATTTTGATTGAGCAGGCCATGAAGGACGCAAAGCTTGGTTTTGCCGATCTGGATGGGGTTGCCGTCACCTCTGGCCCTGGGCTTGTTGGTGGGCTGATGAGCGGCCTGATGACCGCCAAGGCCATTGCGCTGGTGCATAACCTGCCGCTGGTTGGGGTGAATCACCTCGAAGGCCACGCCCTGACCCCAGGACTGACCGATAATGTGCAGCCGCCTTATCTGTTGTTGCTGGTGTCTGGTGGTCATACCCAATTATTGATTGTCAAGGCCGTCGGGGTTTATGAACGCCTTGGCACAACCATTGATGATGCTCTTGGCGAGGCGTTTGATAAAACGGCCAAATTGCTGGGACTGGATTACCCAGGCGGCCCAGAAGTTGAGAAATGGGCGAAAAAGGGCGACCCAAAACGCTTTAATTTCCCGCGCCCCCTTAAAAGACGCCCAGAGCCGCATTTTTCTTATTCAGGGCTGAAAACAGCAGTGCGCCGCGCGGCCAAGGAAATTGAACCTCTCAGTGATCAGGATGTGGCCGACCTGTGCGCCAGTTTTGAGGCGGCGGTGGTCGATACCATCAAAGACCGTGTCACCATTGCGATGCGTCTGTACCGCGAGAAAATGAACGATCAGGGACAGCCCGCTCTTGTGGTGGCAGGGGGGGTGGCGGCCAATAAAAAAATCAGTCAGGCCTTGACCCAGCTTTGCAGCGAGCATAATTTTACCTTGTCTGTGCCGCCGCCCAATCTTTGCACCGACAACGCCGCCATGATTGCCTGGGCAGGGGCGCAACATCTCGCTCTTGGTCATAAAGACGGTTTTGACCTGGCCGCCAAGGCCCGCTGGCCGCTCGACCCCAACGCCAAACTGGCGTTAACCAGCAATATGCAAGGCAAAAAAGGCCGAAAGGCTTGAGCAGTGGTGAAAAGCGGGGAAAAATTTACCACCAATAAGTCGGGTAATGGCGTTTGGCGGACAGGTTGTTATAGAACAGCGCGATGATGACCAGCATAATAGCGCCGATCAGGGTTGGCATCAGCAAAAAATTCCATGGCGCGCTGGCAAGAAAGACAATGATCGGGTTTGAGCCAGCAGGGGGATGGGAAAGTTTGAGCAGCGGCATCAGGCAAACGGCGCTCGCCAAAGCAAGCGCCATGCTCCACCATTGTGGCCCCAGCAAATGCAGAAAGAGCAGGCCTGTCAGGGTGGCAACAAAATGGCCGCCAATCACATTACGGGGCTGGGCAAAAGGGCTTTCCGGTAGTAAAAACAGGATGAAACAGGAGGCGCCAAATGATCCCATCAGCAAGGGGTAGCCGCTATACCATGCCAAAAAACCAATCATGCTACCTGCAATAAACACTCCCAGCCAGACAAACAGTAAGTCCTTGAATGAAGGGCGCGGCGGCAGGGCGGCAGACTGCCCCCTAAATTTCGATAAATAGTGCATAGCGAAGATCCTTTCTTGGTGTTTTGTTCAGTTTTAAGTTTTATTAAAACAAACGATTGTTTGGTAATATTTTGATAATCTGTTCTGTCGATTTGGCTGTGTTGATTTTTTGTCAGGAAGGCAGGTTATACTAAATCTCATAAGGCGGGACACTTATACCAAGTCGCTATACGCCACCAATTGGGGATAGCCATCGCGTTGAAAGCAAGATCCCTTATGAGAACTGGTATTATTTCTTCAAAATCAGCTTAAGCTGTCTGTTCATTTCCCTGAACTGCTCAGAATTATCATAGAGCCGCATCATCATGATTGCGCCCTGGGTGGCGGCTACGCTTTCCCTGGCCTTATAACGCGCGGGCTTTTTACCCAGTTCCGGGGTCAATATTTGGCATAAGGCCTGCTCCCAGTCTGTAAAATAGGATAGAATTTCACTTTTCAGCAGGGGGATATTATTGGACAGTTCGAGGGCAAAATTTCCCAACAGACAGCCGCCCTCACTGTGTAAAAAATAGTCTTCAACCCTATCAGTGAACAGGCTAAGCTGTTGCTGGCTGCCAAGTTCGGATTGCTGGCTTATGGCAAAAATATGGAGGTCAAAATAGTCATGGATATATTTCAGACAGGCCAGCGCAAGGTCTTCCTTGCTTTTAAAATGATGGTAGAGGCTGCCCTTTATCAGGCCGCAGGCCGCGCCAATATCAGACATGGTCGTGTTATAATAGCCCTTCACCTTAAAAAGATGAATGGTGCTTTGAATAATCGCTTCTCTGTCTGTTTTAATCTTCGGCATATTCTTCCCAACCATACGTTTGGTATATAAATTACCGGCATCACCCAAAGATGTCAAGACAGACCGTTGAGCTGCAATAAAAATGCAAAAAAACAAAGATCACCATAATATACTTGATCGCCTTAGGCAGACCATTTATATCAAAGAAGACGTGATCCCGTAGCTCAGTCGGATAGAGCACCAGATTCCTAATCTGGGGGCCAGTGGTTCGAATCCACTCGGGGTCACCAATTTTTATCCTTTTAAAATCTATCTATATTCTCAGCTTTTTATCTTGATAAATATATCCTGATATACTCCCTTGACGTTGAGCCAGAAATTTCAGATGAGAAATTTTGTTTCCTGACAAGGTGCGTTCTTCGTAGAAATGCCGTAGCATTGGAAGAAGAGTGGAACGCAAGACAGAGAAGAAAAGAGCCATCTGAAAACCGAGGTTTTGATGTCATGTAAGTATAGAAAAATATTTGGTAATCTAATTCATAACTGCTGTGAAAGCCATATAGGGGTAAATGTTCTCATGTTCTTATTTTAGGAGGCTGCCCATTGATCTTGTTTTCTGCTTATAAGGGGGGCGAGCAAGGGCAACTGGCTGCAAATGGGTGCAATTTGTTCTGCGAACGTTTCCAAAAAAGAGAAGAGACATTCTTTTTGTGATTTAGTATTATTTATAATTATGATAGTCTAAATAAAATATACCCAGGCAAAAATATCAAAATTGGTAAAACACTATATAAAACAGGTAGATGCGGCTGAATTGGCGGTATCAGGAAGTTCTTTGACTTTTTGAATTCTTTAGGAAGGTCAGGGGCGGTCAGATGCGTTAGAACATAATCGTTCCACGAAGTGATTATGAAGGGCAGCATGAGTTTGAGCGTTGCAAAAATATACTCCGGACATGGAAGCCTATGAATTTCTGATGAGAAAACAGAGGTTTTGGTGTCATGTGAGGCAATATACATTATTACAAATAAACTGTTCACTTGGATTGAGGGCCATGATGACTGGTGAAGCTTGAGGGTGGGTGTCGTTATGGACGATAATATTGAGAGTTTATTGGATGATATTTATGAGGCGGCTGTAACGCCTGCTCTTTGGAACAAGGTAGCCCGAAAAATTAAGGATTTATGTCCTGCCTCTGAAGTGGAGTTTATGTTGTATGACAAGCTCACTTCAAAAGTGCCCTGGTCCTTTAACACCTTTGAGGGGCTTGTTAAGAGGGAGTATGAGGCTTATTACCGAGACATCAATTCATTATGGCCGATCATGAAAGACCTTAAGCCGGGAAAGGCTTCTGATACCGATTTTTATGATGCCATAAACCGTGTCAGGGACACCGAATTTTATGCTGATTTTATGGAAAATGCAAATTTTGGATTTGTTCAGGGAACGAATTTAGCATTTGATGCGCGCACTATCGGGGCTTGTGTGATTGGTTATCCTGAAAAGATTAACCGCAAGCATACCCAAAGCGGGCATGATCTGATTGAGGCCTTAATCCCGCATCTCCAGCGCTCTTTTCAATTATCGCGAAGCTATGGACAAAAGCATAATCTTGGTGGCAAAAGTTACCAGGAACGTGTTGATGCCTTTAAAAATCCTGCCTTCATTCTGGGGGAGGATGGCGTGGTTGACTATATGAACAGTGCTGCTGAGAATGCCCTGGTTTCTGTGCGCGGCGTCAGTACAAATTTTGCCAATAAACTTTATCTTTGTAATGATACTGACAATGAAGAATTTGAGAAATTGATCACAGAAGCCTCCAGTCTGAAGGAAGTAGATGGCCGAACAGGTAAGCGCGGCTCAAAAGGTTATATGACGTTTCGCTCAAAGATGGAAAAAGGCGTTAATATATTGAGCCTCATTCCTGTTCGAGGTACTTGTTATGATGACAGTTCCCTGCTTAAAATTTATGCCAAGGACAGTGGGCGAAAATTGCTGGTTGTTTTGCAATATGATAGTGATAATATCGAAAAAATGGGATTTTTGCTGGAGAGATATTACGATCTTACCCCAACAGAAAACAAGATTGCCCTGGCACTGATGCAGGGTATATCTGTCAAGCAATATGCTGAAAATTTTAATGCCAAGCCAGCCACTGTGAGAAAACATGTGGGTAAAATTTTTAAAAAAACCAAAACCCACCATCAGGGAGAACTGATTTCCCTGCTGAGGGACTATAAGCAGGTATTTTATCTGGAGCGATAACCTTTTGGGCAAATGTTTCCTCTCAATAAATTGAGCATTTATGGTGTTTCTACGTCTGTACTTTCTGTTTTAAACAGGGTAGTTTTAGGCTATTGGTTGTAGGCTTCGGGGTTGTTGTGTTTTTGAGAGCCTGGAGATAAAAGATTTCAGATGTGAGAAAATAGATGGCATTTCCAACAAAATATATTCCGCTTTTACTTGCCCTTTTTTTGTTGGGCGGTGTTTCGGCTATGAGCCTTATTGCGCTGGAAAAACAGGATGGCTCTGCTGAGCAGCAAAACCGCACCCAGATGCGTAGCCTGATTGGTGGTTCTTTTGAGATGGTGGATCATCATGGCAAAAAGGTAACAGACAAAAGCTATCTGGGATCTTATGTGCTGGTTTATTTTGGTTTTACCTTTTGTCCTGATATATGTCCGACCGAATTACAGGTTATGACAGAAGCCTTGAATATGATGGGGAAGGATAAGGCTGAAAAGGTGAAAATTCTTTTGGTTTCCATTGACCCTGAGCGTGACACGCCTGAGCAGCTGGCGAGCTATGTCAGTAATTTTCATCCCAATACCATTGGTTTGACAGGCAGCCCAGAGCAGATCAAGCATATGGCGAAGGTATATCGCGCCTATTATAAAAGGGTTGAGAACAAGGACGACCCTGAAAATTATACAATGGATCATTCTTCCATCGTTTATTTGATGGGGGTTGATGGCAAGTATCTGAGCCATTTCCCTTATGGCACACGGGCAAAAGTGATGTCTGACAAGATTTTATCTTTTATAAAATCTTCATAAAGTGACACTCTGTTCATTATAAAGATCAATGAAATATTACCAATAAATCCCATTATGGGCTTGTTCATATTTTTTGTTAACCTCCTGTCAACATAGTTGGCGCACAATAGATCTACAGCATCTCATTTCCCTGAACTCATTTTGGGGAATAGAAAGTGGTTTGGCGTTATTTTATTTTAGCCCTTTCGTGAAAAACGATTGTCTGCGTGGTTCAGCTTTCCTGATACACGCGCCGACAGGACGTTTCATATAGAAGATTGCTTAAATTTGTAATTTCTGTTCTGAGGGAGTAGTTTCATGGAAAATACTGTAAAAAGTTTTAATTGTTCAGCGGCTGCATTTGAATGTGTTGCCATGCTTAGTATCTTTGCTTTTGGTCTCGCAATGCCACTCATGGGCATTATGGCCTAACGGTTCAAAGATAATCTCATATTATCTTTCGTAAAAATAGACTGCCTGGCTGGGAACAGCTGGGCAGTTTTTTTGTGCCAGAAGCAAAATCAAGCTAAATCACTTCAACTAGAGCAAATTGCAAGCAATTTCGGTCAGTCGACCTTGCTCTAGCCCTTTAATGGCGCATATCTTAACCCGCAAATCGATTCGATTTGCTCGCACTATGCACTAGGGCATTTCAGGGTTGAAGGGGCGGGGGTAAAAAATGATCGCAATTAAATTGCAGGATGCTTTAGCGCCTCACTTCTTACCCAAAATTGCATCTTCCAAAGATCTTCCGACCGCTTCAAAGCTATAGTTTTCTATGGCATGTTTTTGGCCGTCTTTTGTGACCTGTAACAGGTCTTCGCGGTTGGTGAGGCGTTGTTCCAGACAATCTGCCAGCCCCTGAACATCTTCAATATCAACAAGCCAGCCTGTTTTGCCATCGGTAATAATATCTTTTGGGCCGTAAGTCTTGGTGGCAATCATGGGGAGGCCAGCCTTCATGGCTTCAATGACAACAAGACCAAAGGGTTCGTCGCGTGAAGGCAGACAATATATATCTATGTCTTTGTAAAAGCCGTCAGGATCAGTTATCCAGCCAGGAAACTTGACCTTATCGGCAATGTTAAGGTCTTGGCAAAGGGTTTCAAGCTCTGAACGCTCACCGCTGCCGCCCAATACCAGTTCAAAGTCATGCCCCTTATCAGACAAAATTTTTGCAGCCCTGACCAAGATATCATAGCCTTTCTTGTGACGTATTTCAGCCAGAGAGCCAATGACAAGGCGTTTCTTTGTTAACAGGTCTTCGCGGGGCGCAGGAAAATTGTCAAGATCAGAGAGGGAGGTGTTCTTGATGATGGATATTTTACGTGGCGGCCATTTGGTGGCCTGCTTTTGCAAAAGATCGCGCTGTGAACCAGTCAGAACCAGCCAGTTCAGGTAAAGATTGCGCGAACCAATTTTGGGGTTATGGAATACAATATAATGGGGAGCTGTCGGGAAGATGAGACGTCCCCAAATCCATGACTTGGCGGCCTGGTGAATGACAGCATCAATCTTTCCTTTTTTCAGGTCAAAGAGCTTCTTTCTGATGCTGCCCTTAAACATGACCTGAACCCGTTTTTTAAAGCTGTGGTCATACAGGCAGTCAATGCCCTTTTCTTTGGCGGCATCTATCATTTTGGGGGAGGCCGTCAAGATAGTGACTTCATGGCCGCGTGCCTTGAGGCTGATGGCGTGACCAAGAGACGCCTTAAAAATACCGCCTGCGCCTGAAAGAACAGGGTGAATGATGATGATCCGCATTTTTTTGATGGTATATTCCAGTTCTGATGAATGGAATGGGAAATATTATTCTGAGTTTGTCCCACTTTAGGGACTATATTATACCAGTTCAGATAAATATAAACCCTTTTCACCACAACAATTTTGCTTCCTGGAAAAGACAAAAGGACAGTTAATAAATAACTGTCCTGTTTTTTGAGGTCATTTTGTTTTAGAGCCGCTTAGAGTGGTTGTTTTTAAGGCAACCTATCTGCGTCTATAGCGGGCTTTGGTAGATGTAATTTTTGCTTCTGTTCTGCGACGCCCTTTTTTCTTGTTGGCGGCACTGCGTACATAACGCGGACGTTTTCTGACAAAATAGGACAAGGAGTTTAGGCTGCGGCGACGGCGATGACGTTTAAGCTTTCTTTGAAACAGACCCTTAAGCTTGACTTGGCTGTCACGGCTATATTGCTCTTCATTTTCATAAAAGTCGCTTCTAAAGACGGCATCAGTTGTACCGGCAACTTCAATTTGATGTCTTTTCAACAGCTTGCCACGAGAAAGATATTCTGGTTTCAGTGTTGGAATAATAGGATTTTTGGCTTCATATTTAGCCAGGCGTCTGCGTATATTGGAGAGTGTCTTACGTTTGTGCGGTACAACAGAGGCTGTCTGAACAAGGCTGTTTGGGTTAGGTCTGGCAACAGGAAGGGCAAGCACCAAAGCTGGCTTTTTTACAGGTAATACAGTTAAAAAAGCTTGCTGAACTGGTTTTGGAGCTTCTGGCTTGACAGCAACATCTTCATCATCATTCAGATTATTGAAGTCTTCATAGTCTTCGTAATCATCAGGCTTTTTTTGGGCTACTTTTTTCTTATAGTTAGGGTCAAGCTTACCATAACCCTCTTCATTAAAATCGGCACGATCAAAATTATTAAGGGTTGTAAAGCCAGGCTCATATCCAGTATTTTTCTGGAGAAGATAAGATAACCCAGACAAGAAACAAAAAGAAACAATCACAAATCTAAACATTGTTTTGAATCACCCTCTAATATAAAGTATATCAAAAACATATAACCAAAGTACAACTCAGCTTATATATTTCAGCTTGCTGAAATAAGTAAAGCAGGCTCTGTTAAAATAGTTAAAATTTTATAGAGCTTATTCAATTGGACAATAAATATAAAAATTAAAGTTGTAAACCTAAAAGACACACTTTATTTATTTGTGGCTAGGTTTTGAGAAGAATAAAATATAATATTCTAATATGTTAAAATAAGACATTTGTCTATAGGAAATTGAACATTTCAACCGTTGTTTTATCAAAACTTTCTATCCGCCACAGGACAGATATGCCAACCCTTTAGAATAGGTTGTGTTTTATTTTTTCGCACCTTGTCAGGACTATAAAATATCCAGAACGGTTGCTGGAGGCCTGCCAATAGCAGCTTTTCGATCCTTCACGACAATAGGACGTTCAATCAGACGGGGTGTTTTGACCATGGCAGAGATCAAATCTTCACGGCTTAAGTCTGGATTGGCAAGATTTTGTTCCTTATACTCTGCTTCATTTTTACGCATCAAGTCTCTTGGCTCAATATTGAGAAATGTCAAAATTTCTTCCAGTTCAGAGGTTGAAGGTGGGGTGTCCAGATATCTGATAATTTCTGGGGAGATCTTTTGTTCTTCCAGCAAGGCAAGCGTTTCCCTGGATTTGCTACATCTTGGATTATGATAAATTTTAACGCTCATTTGAGACTTTCTGTTTAGAGAATGGAAAATATGGAAGGGCAAAACCTAAAATTCTTTACTTGCCCATTGTTCGGCCTTACAGCCTGTCAGTTCTGATAAGGAGGAATTTTTACTGTTATCAAGTTCTGTTACCAGTTCTGACTTGATTTTGTCCAGCAAGCCAGCGCCCTCATAGATCAGCCCTGTATAAAGCTGTAGCAAGGAGGCGCCTGCCTCAATTTTGTCAAGGGCACTCTGGCCGTCATGAATACCGCCAACGCCAATAAGAGGCATTTCGCCCTTGAGATATTGATAGGCCTTCGCCAGCATAATGGTCGAGCGGTGGTGAAGTGGTTCGCCAGACAGGCCGCCGTTTTCTCTGGCCTGGGGCAAGGCGTTTCCACTCTTGTCCGTTGAAAGGCCATCGCGTGAAAGGGTGGTGTTTGAAATGATAATGCCATCGACCTTGCGCTGTTGCAAAACATCAAGGGTTGCGGGTAAATCTTCCAGGGCAATATCAGGTGCAAGCTTGACCAGAACAGGCAAAATTTTGTCAGCATTGGCATATTCATCACGGGCTTCCAGAACAGCCACCAAAAGCTTGTCCAGTTCTTTGGGAGCCTGAAGATCCCTAAGCCCTGGCGTATTTGGAGAGGAAATATTGACTGTAAAATAGTCGGCCACATCATGAAAGCGGTGAATACCTGTGCTATAGTCAGAAACGCGGTCTGTGGCATCCTTATTGGCACCGATATTGACACCAATAATGCCGGACGGTTTTCCGCCTTCTTGTGTCATCCGCGCCTTTAACCTTTGATACAGGGCTTCATGCCCCTCATTGTTAAAGCCCAGACGGTTGACAAGCGCGCGATCCTTAATCAATCGGAAGACGCGCGGAGTCGGGTTGCCGCTTTGGGGGCGCGGCGTTACTGTACCGGCCTCAGCATAGCCAAACCCGCCTTTCAACAAGGCATCAGGCACACGGCCATTTTTATCAAAGCCGGCGGCAATGCCAATTGGGTTCGGAAAGTCCAGTCCCCAAAAACTTTGGGACAGACGTTTGTCATCTTCATTTAAAGGCGTTGGAAACAGGCCAGATTCGAGACTCTTGAGAGCGGCCTCATGCGCCATTTCAGGAGGTAGCGTGAGAAGGGCAGGTCGTGCCAGGGTGAGAAGGGCGCGCATCATTTTGCTAACTCCTGCGGAAAGATATGATTGCCGTCTGGGGACAGGGGCAGGGGAATGGTCCATAATATGCTGTCCTGTTTGAGGGTGTCATAAAGATGGGGGAACAAATCGCCACCTCTTGAGGCTTCCCACTTCAGTCTGTCTTTAAGTGAGCTGCTGTCAATGGCAATCAGCTTCAGGTCGGTTTGTTGGCTGAAATGTCTGGCAGCGGTTTCCTTGACCTGGTCCTTGGTAGAGAAATGAATAAAGCCGTCTTTCAGGTCTATGGCAGAACCCTTATAACGCCCAGTGTTGATCATTTCTTCCCATTCCCCATCAGAAGCAATCTTATATATAACGGTGTCGGGAAAAGGTGCTGTATCAGCCATTTTAAAAATTCCATCACTCAGTAAAGCTTGGTATCTGCCTGAATAGCGTATCAGGCATTGATATTTGAAACGATTATAGGGGTGTTATATCAGCTATGAAGGGATAAGCAAAAGAAGAGTTTTAGATGTTCTGAAATTTATGAGGTCAGAAAACTGGACAATATGTCAGAATTAAGTTAATAATCCTATTAAGAGGATTAGTTTCCTAAATATTAAGTGTCTGATTGAATATTCAGCCAGATCCTAAAACCTTTATCTTTTTGGGCATGTCCTTGATATTATCATTCTGGATTCTTCTGGATAATAGTCAGGCTTGTGATTAGGCAGGTAATATTATGCTGACACATTGGCAAATTTGGAAAGCAATTGATAGTCTTGCTGAACTTTATAACCTTTCTGTTTCAGGCTTGGCGAAGCAGGCGGGTCTTGACTCGACAACTTTCAATAAATCAAAACGCATTCTGCCTTCTGGCAAGGAGCGTTGGCCAAGTATGGAAAGTATTGCCAAAATTCTTGAGGCGACAGACACAGAATTTTCTGATTTTACCATGCTGGTGACAGGTAAAAATGCCCAATCCCAATCCGAAACGCGGCCTATTCCTGTCATTGGTTTTGCCCAGGCTGGTACGGGCGGTTTTTTTGGAGACAGCGGTTTTCCGGTCGGGGCTGGCTGGGATCATGTCAGCTTTCCTGATGTAGGCGATGAAAATGCCTATGCCCTGGAGGTCAGCGGGGAAAGTATGGAGCCGTTTTATCGGGCGGGAGATATTATTGTGGTGTCGCCCTCAGCTGAAATCAGACGCGGTGACCGTGTTGTGGTCAAGACCAAGGAAGGGGAGGTTCTGGCCAAGCAGCTGATCCGTAAAACAGCCTCCAAAATTGAACTCTTGTCCTGGAACAGCGAACATCCCAATCTCAGCTTTGGCCTGGAAGAGATTGACTGGATGGCACGGATTGTCTGGGCTTCGCAATAGTTTAGTGGCTTGCCTCTTTTATTTTGGGACACCCTCAGAAATAAGCACTTATAGTTTGCGTGGAAATTTTGTTTGTGGGTTAGGCTTAAAATGGGCGGTTATTGTTGTGGGTGTCCTTACTCTTAGTTATTAACTGATGTTACGTAAACTTTAGACAAGTCGTCAAAACTTGCTTCTCAGATGGAAATACGGAGCGAAAGCGAAGTCAAAGGGCAACGCCCCTCATTATAAAAAAGGGCGCGTATTAGCGCGAAAAGGCTGCGTGCCTTTGGAACGCGTAACATCAGTTATTAAACCTGAACTGTCCAAAAACCTTGGCTGTTGAAAAATAGAGTTTGGCATAGCTCAGGCATTCCTGTAACAGTGCATTGCTTTTTGAGGCACTCATTTGGCGGCAGGCATGTTTAAGACGGGCATAAAATTGGCGGTCGCATAAAGCTTTGTTGCGGTGGCGGCTATAGCAGCCATCATGGCGATGACAGGCTTTGGAAAAACTGACCATTCCGCCTGGAAAAGAAAAGGCGTCGGCAATCACAAGGCGTGACCAGCCACTGCCACATTTTGTGCCACCATAGACAGGGTGAAGATGGATGAAGCTTTCTTGTGACAAGCTATTTTGTAAATTGTCAACAGGGCTGTTTTGTGCTGTTGCCAAAGAAATGTTGTTTAGGCTGATAAGCAGTAAAAAGAATAAAATCCATATATTTTTCATTGAAACGTCCCCCTGATTATTTTTGATGGTAGAGGTCTTGTCTTTATATATGTGGACTATGATTCCTAGTTGTAAGAGTCTTTCACTTCTTTATGATTTTTCTTGAAAATTTGCGGCCTTCTCGCCCAAAACACCAAGGCTAATCCCGATGAGATAACAAGCCAGATCAGACCATAAAAAACCAAACCCAAGCACAAGGCCGCCCAGACGGGTATGACGCAAAATGTCAATCCAAGGGGCGTGATAGAGCTGGCTGATTTCTATGGCGAAGGCAAAGATCAGGGCAAGGCTGGCAATTGTTAAGGTTGGACGGCTTGGCAGTATAAGGCCAACCAGCAAAAACACCATCAACGCCCATAAAATATCACCGCCATAAGGCTGGATAAAATCTGGCAACACAGGGAATTTGCGCGTTGCCAGCCCAAGCCCGATGACGACTAAGGTGAGCAGGGCATAATGCAGGCGGTTTCTGGGGTGTGGAGGCATTTAAAATTCCAGTAAGGAAAGCCTGTATTGGCGTGGGGCGAGACGCGATTAATCGCGTCTCTAGTGCATAGTGCGAGCAAATCGAATCGATTTGCGGGTTAAGATATGCGCCATTAAAGGGCTAGAGCAAGGT
>JAUTBZ010174087.1:0-10135 GCA_032361785.1 Lepetodrilus galriftensis | reverse complement strand
TTTATAATGTTAAGCGCCTGTGAGCAGCCTAGCTGGAACTCGGCGCTATATAAATAGATTATATTATTATTATTATAACGTCAACGCTTTCTATTGTGGCGGGAGCCCAGTTACAACTATTGTAGCACAAGAGCGTCGTGCAACGGGCACATACATATATATATATGAAGAAGAATGGCACCAAATTTAGTTTTTTTAACTTTCCCATAAAATATCTACCGATATTTAATTTATTTTGCTGAATATATTACCCTAGTAAAAGCAGGGCTAATGATAATTTCACCAACTGTGAAGTTCATTCTCACCTCTACTAGAATACAACTCATGACGTCATCGGCCGATATTCCGCTGGGTTCAGTCCCACACAATATAGCGTGAAGTCTGTCCGTGTTGCTAACCTAAAACCAAGACAAATGTCAATACATGTATATAAAAACAAACACTATAGGGTAGTCTCGCCTTAGTTCGGCGGACAATGACTTTATATGCACTATTAATAGTGCATTTAGCACAACGAACTTAAATTATGTACTATGGCATTTCGTAGATTATCTCGGTAAATACTTCATGGAATGAAAAACAAAAACAAAACAGAGGGGCGACGTTCGAAAGAAGAAACGGGTAAAAAGGCTCGATTAGCACGTGCTGATGCTCTTCTTCACATACCCGCACGTGCAAATTCGGCCTCATTTGTCTGTTCATTCTTTCGAACGTCGCCCCTCTGCATAAAATAATACTTAGTCAAAATATTTGGTAATCGTTATATAAACAGATTTGTTATTACTGGTGCAATATTTTTTATTATTTTATTTTGGTTAGGTCAAATGAAATTAGAAAATGGAGTTTTTTTGTTTTTCATTCCATGAAGTATTTACCGAGATAATCTACGAAATAGGGGGGTCAATGCATTTCATGCCAAACTATAGTATGATTAATAGCATAATAGTTGGTGCTTGAAAGTTGGCATGGCTGTAGACGAGTAGGCTACATAGCAACGGTAGAGGTGTAGTTAAGTAGGCTACATAGCAACGGTAGAGGTGTAGGCAAGTACAACTAGTATATAACTCTGTGATTCAAATAGAATGCTAAAATTAAAAGAACCAGAAATATTTCTTCCTTTAAAAGTATCCTATTCTACTAAGTTATATCAATGGTTAACCGTTAAATTTTATGTCTATTATATGAGTTCATTGTTCTGTCAATAACCGTTACAAGTTATCTTTAAATGCCTTAAAATAGTACAATGCAATGTGATAATAGTAGTTATGTCTGTGTTTATTCCCGATGAAATCATAAATATAATTCAATGTGTCTGTATCACTGAAAGAAAAGCACGTTTTAATCATGAATGGAGATTAAAAACGACATACAAGTGCCTTGCTTGTCTAGCTGTATTAGCTCTGAATTATTGTTTTGTTACGAGTGCATAAATGTTATCTTAAATTTCAACATTTCTATCTATCTTTTGGTATTTAGTCCATGTACATACATTTATTCTAAAATCTGAACTCCAATAATATACCAACTAATTATACATAATTTGAAGATAACATTCTTAAGATGTTTAGATTGTGGCTGGTGTTATTTTCACAAGATTGGTTGTTATTATAGTCTAGTATGTAAATATTCTTTGAAAATTATAAAACAAAGATAATAAGAACATTTCTTGAGAACAAATATGATGATGATTATGATGATGATAATAATAATAATAATAATAATAATAATAATAATAATAATAATAATAATAATGATGATGATGATGATGATGATGATGATAATAATAATAATAATAATGATGATGATGATGATGATGATGATAATAATAATAATAATAATGCTGATAATAATAATAATAATAATAATAATAATAATAATTCCCAGAACCGATACTTACTGCTTGATAACGTGAATATATTTTTGCAATTACTTATAGATACATTTGCATAGAACTACCGGGGTATGCATTGTTCTACAGTCTACTACACCGTGTATTATAATCTAACCCCTATCTGCCATTTACGCACCGGCATCAATGGACAAGCATCTTCTATCGGCAACGCTGGATTAGCAATCGGCCGCCAATCGGTTCTATCCAGACGATTCTGTTTGTTTACCGTCATTGAATGACCTGAGTCGTTCATTGATTGTCTGAAATGATCAAACGCTGTCCTCTTTTGTGGGAGGACGATATAGAGCATTCAATGTTCTAGAGCATTGCATTTCCTCATCCGACACACGTGATGAAATGATAAGGACCTTATACATTATGTTATCCTGTTTATTGAGTGGAGTAGGCCCTACTATGTCTAATTATCGTCGTTAAACGGTCATTGTTATTGGACATTTTGCAGTATTTGTAGCGTGGATCTATTAATACTGTTATAATTAAGTGGTATCTTCAACTATAATTCGATATTTGACACACCAAAGAGATAAATTGATATATCAGTTAGTATTAATAACCCACAACATGTAATTAACCTTGATATCAGATACAGCCGTCAGCGATGTCCGAACAAGTAGTTCTAATAATAAGCAAGATTAAGCGAATGAAATTAAATTGATTTTGGATTGTAACCTTGGCTTAGATAGTTATTACTGTGAGGCAAACGATGTATACACCTATAGGTGTAGTTCCATTACACTTATTAATTCATCGTCTAGGTATATGTAGACTTGCGTAAGTACACGATAGAGAGAGAGAGAGATTGACCTAGACTGATATTCGTAGTCAAGAAGTTCGTAAGTACTAAGAATTTACCTAACTGGTTTTCGGCTTATGCTAATTTGTGAAGAGATAGTTTCTCCCTAATATAAGAAGCACAGGTGTTCGCTGATGGAATACAAAATAATAATAAAAGAGTGCTACGACAGATTGACCTAGACGGATAGCAGACAGACAGACAGACATATATTTTATTTTCGTCTCACCCACAGATACACTTATTACACATAGCATATCTCTACGTTATCATTTGTTTAGATTGCTAAGTGACTTTATTATTGGATCGTTTATAAAAAGTATTTACTATTCTATCACCGAACCCCTGTTCCACCGATCTCATCGGGACCGGAAGTATGCAAGTTGCCCCAGTGATGCGTGTCCTAACAGACATTTACTATTTCCGGATCAATATGCCTCTTGTCTGTGCAGCTTGTAGAGCGCTTACCTGAGTATCCGTCCTTAATCATTGCTATGTTCTAATATTTGCTCACATGGAAAGTATGAGCAACTGACGTCACCAGCATATGTACTCACGAATTAACATGTGTACAGTAACTCCGATCGACTAGATCATAAAATAAGCATACTTTAGTAGTTGGTTGATTTTCGGTTCTAGATACAATATGTTTATCCGATTTACACTTCTAAATATGGAATGTGATTGTTCCGATAAATATAAATAGTATTTCTGAAGAACGCACTGTTTACTTGCTATTACAATCACTCGTTTACTATTTGTACACAATAACGTATTAATAAAACCTTGGATATGTCATGCGAGAAAATCATCACACAAAATGTTAAATTTAGCGGGATGATCTAGTTAGTGTTTTTTCTTTGTTGTAAATTATTTGTTTTGATCAGATACTAGTACTCAACTGTCGATATGAAATATGATAACAACTTTCAAACTTTAAAATATCAGACTATATAATCTAAACATTTTGAAAATATTGAAATTGTTTTAAATAAAGATGTATTAATTAAATATCTAATTTGATAGTAAATAGGTGCCTATTATATCTGTGTAATCGTGACCCTTTAACCCTCTCACTGCTAGAGGTAAAGCGGGGATGCCCTAAAGAGTAGTGCATGTGGCTAATCCCGCAGGGAGAGGGTTAAACCATTTTCTCCTATAAAGTTTATACTTTCATTACATGTGTTCCCTATACATATCAATTGCTGCTAATCATAGTAATCATAGTAATCATAGTAATCATTGTAATCATGGTAATCATAGTAATTATTAGGCAATCGATGCTGTAGTTTTCAAGACTGTATAATCTGAATCTACCACTTTTAAGAGAAAACAATGTGATTAAAAAGGTGTGCGCCAATGCACGTACAACGTTAATATCGTGTCGCTATAATTCTGTTAAATGTGTCGTGGAGAATTGTGAGTACGCCGTGAACTACGCTCAGCGTATCGTGGCGTATGTTAATTGCAATTACGTCAATTTTGTGGTCGATATTACCAATGGTACGATACGCATAATTAGAGTAACATTATTCACTTACGATTCATATAATCTATTCCATTAATATATCATGAGTAAACTTGGCAGTACTGTTGATCGGTGCTGTATTAGTAGGTAATCTAGGTATACGAGTTATTTGTCATTCACAAACTTTAGAAACTGCTAAGCAAAACTTTAGAAAATGTTATTGCAATTGACGTCATCATTTAAATGTTTACATACCGTAGATTTGTTGAATGCGAAACTCTAGCATGTACTTTGCGAACAGGTGTAATTTAAGGAAGCATAACTTATCTATCTGACATGTTAATTCAAGGACTGTCTCGTTAAGAATATTTAAATGAGAGACATCAATTATATCAGCCATTCAAGTGACAATTAACCCTGACAACTTGTTTAGGTGTGGGGTTTGACTTTACGAGCAATTTGGAACATTAAATCTAAATAGGGAAAATATTCCCATTTACGCGTGAAAATAGCTTACTGAAATATCTGGCTAGTTATTTACTGCACGAACACAAGTGCGTTACGTAGATATTGACGCAAACATGGGAATAGTATGCAGCATACTGCGTGATAGATGCTAAACTAGATACATATTTAAATGCATGACATTGTACTTAAAGTGAAAACACCATCTTTGCATATGCCATATAGGTCTCTAATATAACTGGGTTGTCGCATATTCTAATATACTAGGAATAACGATATCTCAAATATGTTTTTTTCTGATTTTCTTTACTAATCTATAAAAATGGCAATTACGTAATTTTTATGCGCGAATTCACTCACTTTGACTCATAACCCTTACTCGTGACGATAACATAGCGGTCCGCAGACAAATGGGTCAGTCTACATTTAGAACAAAGAACTGGTGTCGTTGGTGATTCATCGTCATACACATTTTGTAGATTTATTTTCATATAACGTGTTTCCCTAGTTTTCATGTGCAGAGAAATATACAAAAATAAATGTATTTTTTTCATGTAAAAGTGATCTTGGCAGTTTAAGTAATTTACGAACATTTAAGGCTGATTAAAACGTTTGTCAGCTATTAATGTTACGCGATATTCGCTCTCAGCGTCTACATACATGACCCCGTATGATTAAGCAAATTGAAACTCAGTTCTTGGTCAGTAGCATTGCAATGTAACAGAAAGTAATATCGCTTTTGACATAGCAATTCGGAGTATCAATTGATTTGCCGTTGTACTTGAAATTGTGTGGGAGGTAGCGGGTGGGCTGCGCGTTTGTCAGTCGTGTTTTGATTCAGAATCGACAGTCTTTACATTGATTCCCACTTTCATTTATAGCGATCTCCGAGATATGGCGTTATTTTAAAACTATCTAATTTCAGCCTCGTATTAGGTGATACATTCAGCGATAAGAACATAATCAAATTTGTCAGTTGTTCTCGATTACCCGTGTCGGAGGGATAACACCCTCGCATACGATTTAATTGACCCAGAGGCATTCTGAGATTGTGGAGACAAATGATGACTTATTTTGATTGGAATGTTGGCTAAACAGACAGACACTGATTTAAAGAGTCTAAGCCGCGAACAATATTTCAAAGAGACCCTCCATGTATTTTTAAATCTAATTGCATCCTATGTACAAGACTGAACGATACATTCACTTGCATTGTCATAGTTTGGACCATTATAATCACAGAATTGCAAAAATAAAGTTTAATTTACAATAGAAAAGTATTTCAAATCATTCAATTTACAATTTATATTTTAAATTGATGTCGTTCTTGTCACCTTGGGACAACAAAATAAAGCAACCAAATATTAGTAGCGTTAAGAACGTTAAACATATTGCCTTTAATGAAATTCAATACCGGTATATGTTGAATCATACCATTACTATTTCCATTACGATGTGATGATGATGAGGAGGAGGAGGAGGGGAGGGAGGAGGATGAGGAGGAGGGGAAGGGAAGAGGAGGAGGAGGAGGAGGAGGGGAGGGAGGAGGAGGAGGAGGAGGGGAGGGAGGAGGGAGGAGGGATGATACTATAAATGATAATAAGTTAAATAGATAATTGTTTTAAATGCATTAGACCCATCCCTAAGGCATGCTCAAAACATTGGACGAGTGTGCACTCAGTGGTCAATCTCAACTCTCTGTGGAGTATACACCATGCTTAACTTTTCTTGTCCTTTTAATTTCAGCCCAACTGTGGAAGTTTGCACGGACGCTGTAGGAATATCCACGGCTGTCAACGAGTTTGTGTTAATGGGACGTGGAGATATGTGTGTAGACGGCAAACCATTGTTCCCACGTGTTTGGTGTTTCCGGCACAGGACTGAAAAGGACGGACAACCTTTACCAACATAGAATTAACAAATTATCAGAACGAAAAACCAGAGAATATTATTATATTTGAAAATGGACACTGCTACAAATACTTATACAACGCCTCATTTCAGACTTTTCATCCAGAGTTCTGTACACACACACACAAAAAGAACTCAGAGTTTCTGAATGTTTCTGAACATCAATTGTGAACAATGGCAAAAAAAACAATGAGTGAATGTATATATTGTGCCTATTGCACGAAGTGAGCATGCCAGGCAGAATTTAAGATATATGTTGGCTTTGCTTGTCATTTGATATTCGATATTCATCATCGAAATATCTATGCATTTAGCTTTGGTCCCGTTACTTTTTATTAGCAAGATTCCTATTGAGAATTGCAATGGTTTGTAGAAGTAAAAATGTTATATGGTATAAATGTGCCTCCAATGGACAAACACGCCGAGGAGATTGCGAGAGGTCGTCCACTCCATCTTGAGGATGGTTGGATACCAAACTGTCATATTTATATCTGCAAAGTTACACCTTGGGTAAAACATCGACAGTTGTGGAAAGGTTGATGACTGGTTATCTACCGAGTAATTGGTTACTTTGTGTGGTGTTCAGAATTTCAGCAAACCTAAGGTTATAATTGAAACTTAAAAGCACAATCAGTGCAATATAGACACGTTATATTTACATAGATATAGATCATCAAGATTAAAGTTTATTGGCTGCTTCTATGCTGCGTCATTGACCCTGTGAAATACCCTTATTTGGAATCCCGTTCTGAAGAGAGCGTGATTATTTGTTTTCTAAAGCTAGATAGAACATATCCTAGCATATCATTCCAAACTCGCATGGAAAGGGGACGTAACTCTTCTAGATACAAAACTAAGAATATAAGAAGCGTTCTCATTGGTTCAATCTTATTATCTCATTTAATTATTATTCATCCTGACCTAGTATGAAGAGCTGAGTTGTTAAGTGACCTCTGCTTGTCCAGGACTGGTATAAGGAGGCTTGTATTGCAGAGGATGGGGCAAATATTGTTCAAGAATCTATTTTCCTAAACTTTAAAGCCTCTACCAGTATATGTAGTTGTAAAAACTTGTAAAGTATAATAGAACTTAGTTGATATGATACAATTCAAGCAACAGTTAAACACCGTTTGTGTAGAATTGTTTTTATGATGTCTGTAGCGATAGATTTTCACAGGATAATTATATACGGCACATAGAGAATTTAAATTTGGATATTTAACCAACCTGGTGGACGAAGACAAGAATATACGCTCCTGTGATACAGTATTTTTGTTCTCTCCATAAATCGGAACAAGAAACCAGCCAGACCACAAGCAGAACCAATACGTGACTAAGTTACGGAATTAATACCACGGAACCAATACAGAGGATGTGAGAACGAAAGTGAAACATGTTTATATGTTTCCGGTGTAATAATGACAAAAATAGAATGGTCAAACGGACCGCTTGAATTGTACAACCGTTAATAAATAATAATGCGCTTACGAAAAATAGTGATAAACAAGTCAAGCTGTTTGTGTTTTATTAAACACCCTACGCATACACAGTATAAACTATTATTATTTATTGTTGTCAACTATTCCAAATGCTTGATGAAAATACGGAGTATATATAGACGTTTCTAACAAGTTACATATTTGCCTCTCAAATGTAACTACAGCTATAAATAAGTATTTATGTGTGTGTTACCTGTAGATGGTAAGTTAGAATAGACATGTCTATATGGTTGGTCTGTGCGGAATGTTATACCCTTACTACTAATGACAGTGGTTGATACTATATAACTATGACGTGTGTTGTGTCTATTATATATGCTATGTATTACATGTTATGTTGTTGAATATGTAAACACGGAGCAGGCGGAAATCTGCCCTGCGAATTTACCCCCTTGCCTGCTTGCAAATAAACGTGTAGAATGTTACACAACGCCTTCTCTTTTTTTAAATTTAAAATTAAAGGTCGGCAGCATACACGCTCATTTGGGAAGAATTACCTTTGCGGTAACGAAATGAGACGATAACGAAGACGACATCATTCTAGCGGTATGCAAACTATTCCAGTCTCGTGCCGAGTCGCGTGACCTCGCGAAGATGGACGAGTTTTGCCACTTTTCTTGCCTTGGGTATTTGACGTTGAGTTGAGGTCTCGTATAGCTTCACACTAAGGGCTGAGCAAGACGGATTATAATTTATTCTTGAGGACATTTTACCTGTGCCATAAAAGGCATGCAATCACAGATTAAGTTGTCGTTTTGGATCGTATTGGAGTTTAAAATGCAAAGTACATGCACTTAGCATATGTATATAATCGCTTTTGTAACTCCAAATATCTTTTCCACGCTGTATGATAGGTAAAATGTCATTGAGTTTACATTTCCAGTAAATACCCGAATAGTCCGTTCGTAATGCATTTGTACATCTCATATAGAATAATAGACTAAGGGGGATAACTATAATCATTGAACATGGGGCAAAATAACCTTTCACGATCACTGGTACCAATAAAGCCATACATTGTTTATAATTAATGAATATTAATACATATTAAAATATTGATAACTAGTGAGGCATGTGAAATAAGTTACTAGTTGTAAATGTATACTGTAGAGAGTCTAGTGCATGTGTAGTACGTGCAATCCTACGAACGTCATTATTGAATATTGTTCATCAAAGCTATGCAATATTAGCAACGACGGCTCTATAAAAATAATTAATTACGGGTTCTGGTCATCTTTATATGTTTTAAATATAGTAATATATGTTACATCCGGCTAATATATTTCTGCGAGAGAGAAAAAGAAGAATAAAAACAAACAAACAAAAACATTGTTCTTAGAAAGTATTCATCAGTTAAATTAGTGCTAATTATACAACGCTAATTAATGTACACGTACCATAACACCATAATGTATGCGTGCCACCCACGGTGGTACAAGAGCATATGTTATTATACATGATATAATATTTCAAACAAAAGATCAAGATGGATTAATTACTATATAAGTCTGTGTTACAATAGATGATAGATACTAGTAACTTATCATTGTAAACGTACAAGTCACTGAAAATACAAAGTCAGATCAGACTAATTACTATACAGTATATATCGGGTGGCCAAAAAAACCCGTCCCGAACTTTAAGGGTTAATACATTTGTAACAACCAGGTATATTACTATGAAACTTCACACACATGACAAATATGATGTTATTAACATATTTTGAAAGTTTCAAGGCCCTATGTCGCATAACTTTTCTGTAGTCGGGTAATTAAAAACAAAAGGCAAAATCTGCAATGGCAGAACAAGTTATTAAAATAATGTCTTGCCGGATTGCCATCGTCTCTACCCTGTTGGCAATTTTGTTTAATTTCCAACAGCATGGTATAACTTCTCATATTAGTAGACCTATGCAAGCCTAATTAAATCAGTTTGTGGAAAGGTTCATGAAGAAAGACAAGTAGCTACCCCAAATTCCAGATCTTCACCCAATGTATTATTCCATTTGGAATTCTTCTTCTTCTTCTTCTTCTTCTTCTTCTTCTTCTTCTTCTTCTTCTTCTTCTTCTTCTTCTTCTTCTTCTTCT
>JAUTBZ010174076.1:0-10136 GCA_032361785.1 Lepetodrilus galriftensis | reverse complement strand
ACATTATTCTTCCTGTTATTGATGGGAAATAATGGCGTTATTCTCATTGCCTTCCTTGCTAATGTTGTAATCACATCAGGAAATATCTACTTTGGAAAAATGGATGCAATTGGACATTTTCCTGTTAATTTTATTTTACTCATTATGCTCATCAGGGGGCCATTACCCATAAAGGCATGGTTCTTTAATCATAGCTGCAAGCCCTACTCCTCTGCTGCCATTGTTGCACTCATATTCTTTATAACTATTGTTGTTATGCTGTCACTTTATTATGGCATTCACTGGGCGCTATATGGGCAGTAAAATAGTGCATTTCCATGCAACGTAAAAGGTTGTTAAGCCCAGCCTTTCAGCAGGCTCAGTGTATACAGGCAAGGTTGATGTAACATGTTGCTATTAGTTGAACATTTAAATACCAATACTTAAACATGTCGGTAATTAGGAGCACTTGTATGCCTCTAGCATTTTCATTATCTGTCTGAAGACTGCTTTTCCTATCAGTCTATCCAGTTAAACTCACTCTCCATCCCCTCAAGAATCAGGCATTTGCTACACTTCCCGTAAAGATATACCATCCTAGTGAGTTTAAAAGCTTAATACTCTATTATTGAATAGGTTGTTCTACAGCAAAAGATAAAACGGATGTTTTCATGAGTAAAATAAAAAAGAAACTACTACTGGCATTAATGCTGGTGGCAATATTACCCATTCTATTATTAGGAGGGTATTCACTTTATTCTTTTTACAACCATTTGCATGAAAATACGCTAAACACACTGGATGGAAAAACCTCATTAACAGGTGAAAGAATCGAGACGTTTCTTGAAACCATATCAAGTGATATTTTTTATTTACGCGATTCCAGCGCCATACAGTTATATTTATCAGCCATCAATTCTGACGAAGAACGCTCAAAGAATCTGCTCCGAAAAAATGTTGAATTAAGCTTTCGAGAGTTTGTTGATAAGAAAAAGGTATTCCACCAGGCTAGATTTATTGATACTTCCGGAATGGAAATCGTACGTATTGATTTTGACGGAGCCAAAGCAAAGATAGTTTCAAGTGGAAAACTACAGAATAAAAAAGGACGTTACTATTTTGATGAAGCCATAGATCTACCAAAAGATGAACTTATGATTTCACCGTTAGATCTCAATCGTGAGGATGGCAAAGTTGAATACCCTATTCGCCCCACGATACGTTACGCAACGCCCGTTTTTGATAAAAATGACAAACTCCAGGGAATTGTAATTTTAAATATATTGGCAGATAAAATGCTCAGTCTTATCGCTGATCAAGATCAGGGACAAGGCATCCATATGTTTGTTGATCAGGAAGGGTATTATTTTTACCATTCCGATGAAAGCAAGACCTGGGGTAACAAGCATGATCTGAACACAGAACAAAACCTGTTCACAGATATTCCTGATGTTAAATCCATTCTTAATCAAAATAAAAAGTCTGGGAATTCCAAAGTTAAAAATGACATACTATCCTTTCGAAGGATTACAGTAGGTCATGAGCAACATCCTATTGGAACTCTCATTACACTTGCACCTAAAAGTCTTATTTTTTCTCCTCTAACTACTTTTTTCTGGGTATTTGGAAGCATTGTACTGCTGGCACTATTGTTGACATTTGCTCTTGCCACGATGCTTTCTAATTCCATATCCAGCCCACTGGTGAAATTAAAAGAAGAGGTGGAAAGGCTTGCAAAGGGAGATATTGATTCTCCTATTGATATAGAAACAACAGATGAAATTGGCGATGTTTCCCAGTCAATCGAGAGACTACGGCGTTCAATGCAAATACTTATGAAGCGTGGGTGAAGAAAGGTAGTTATTTATGGAACACAGTATAAAAAAGCAGTTCAATAAGATCTTGATTCTATTGTATCTTGTAAGCCTCTTATTAACATTGCCACTGATATACCATTTTAGTGTTAAAGAAGTGTATAACAATGCACATAAAGAGCTATCGCTACTGGTAGATATGGTTAGCTCAATGAGAAAGACTGTTTCTAAGGATATACGCCCAGATCTTTTGCGACAGGATATTCTGCACCCTTCTACCGCCCTTTCATCAACAGTTTTTACACGCCATACTGCTGATCATTTCAAAAAATTACAGCCTGACTATTACATTAAAATAGCCTCGGACAACCCCCTAAATCTAGAAAACAAACCACTTCCATTAGAACAAGAGATTCTGGATTATTTTCGCGAGCATCGTGATGAGAAAAAAATCGTTCGTGAAGGCATAATCAATGGCAAGAATTTTCTGATGTCATCAGCTCCTTCTGTTAGCAAAGCAAATTGCAATATATGTCATTCCTCACCTGATGAAGTACCCGAGCATATTGTTAAAACCTATGGGCGTAAAAGTGGCTACGGTTACAAGATTGGTGAAGTAGTAGGAGCAAGTTTTGTTGGTGTACCCCTTGATGATATTCGTAGCATAGCGGTAAAGAGAGGGCTAACGCTAATGGGGCTATTGACATTTTTATTTACGGTTGCGCTTATTATTATTAATGTACTTGTAAAGAAAAAAATCCTAAACCCACTGAGTGAGCTTACTGAAACAACACAAGCGATGAGCAAAGGCGCACTTGATCGATCAATAGATATTACGTCAAAGGACGAAATAGGTGAATTGGCACATTCTATTGACTTAATGCGTAAGAGTTTAAAGGCTATGATGGATAGGAGCAGATAAAGCGTTATTGAGCAAAATACCTAACGCAGTAACAACGATTCCAGCTCAGAACGCATACGATAAACACTCGCTTCGCCTTCAGCAATAGATTCATCAGCCTTATGAAAGTCCATCATTCCGATACTACCCAGTCTTGGTGATAACATTATATCTGCGGGATCCTTAGCAAGCTGGTGCTGACAAATCTGATCTTGCATAATATGAATAGTGCGTGAGAAAACCTCAATAACACTTGGTGTATCTGGCTCTCCCATATTGATTTTTGAAAGTAGAAGGTCTTTGTGCGTATTAAGGTTTTGTAGCAAGTGAGAGGAGACTTTATCTAATACCCCCGCATCTTCTTTATTCTCAGGAGCAGGCTGTTCTCGAACATCCTCTTTATCATAGGCAGGTAGTGGCATCAACTTGTCACTATTGAGATTTACCGCAATAACAATATCAGCTCCCATTTCCCGACACAGTGAAATAGGCAGTGGATTGACAGTTCCACCATCAATTAACCAGCGACCTTCAATCTTTACAGGGGTAAATAACCCGGGCAATGCAATGGAAGCACGGACCGCTTGCCTGACAGATCCCGTTTTAAACCATGCCTCGCTACCATCATCAATATAGGTTGCAACAGCCGCAAAGGGCTTGGGCAGGTCTTCGATAAGCGTATTACCAAAAATTTCACGCTCGATTGTATCCAGAACTTTATCACCCTGAATAAACCCACCCTTCAAAACGGTTAGATCCAGATAGCCAAGGGTGTCCGTCCAGCTCATCTTATTGGCCCAGCTTGATAATTTATCTGTCCGATTAGCCGCATAAGCAGCGCCAACCAGTGCGCCAATAGACGTTCCAACGACAATTGCCGGACGAATTCCCATGCGCTCAAGGGCAGTAACAACACCAATATGCGCCCAGCCTTTAGCAGAGCCACTTCCTAGAGCAATACCCACGACGGGGGAAGATGTTGAAATTTCTTTAGACATACAAGAATAGTATGTCTAAAAGCGTGATTGGGCAAACAACTATATTTTTTAAAAAATCAATACACTTTACATGTTGATTGATAAGGCTTGCGTACTAACCCCCAGCGTGAATCTAATGGCGCATTTGGATTAGAAGATACACGGTTGTTAGCAAGGCTAAACCATAGCTGCCTTAAGCTGACTGTTTTTTTGCCTTCTTCTACAGTTGCTATTTGACAAAAATAATTTAAATCGCGCAAATCACGTTCAACTGGCTTCGCTTCAAAGATAGCCCGAGCTACACGTAGTGCAGACCACTCATCTGGATCTGTCTTTTCTTTGCTACCCATTGCCACACGCCGCACCTCCTCAAAGAAACGTTTTAAGCGCTTATCTCTTGAGGGCGTTGAATAATAGTCATATTCCTGGGCATCCATGCATTGACGCTTAGTATGCTTACGAATATTTTCCATATAAAAAACAGCTGATGTTACATATGCCGTACGTTCCTGAGCAAAAGCACAGAGTGCATTAACCACACGCTCACTCTTTTCTTCTCGTGTCTCAGGGCGCTTACCAAGCCTTTTAGCCATTACATCAGTAAAGTTTATAAAATTGAAGTTGCTTTTAGCTGCAATAATAAATTGTTCTTCACTATAGCCCGGCTGACTTTTTAGTGTTTTACGAATATTTTGTGGATGAATAAAACGACGGTATCCATCCTGCTTATTTTTGTCTTCCGGAATGAAAAATGGAAAAGAGGTAAGCTGAGTCAAATACTTGGGACTCGAAGGGGTTGTTGAACTCATAATCACCGGTACACCTGTCTCGGTAATCTGACGAATCTGATAGGAATGCGAACCTGGCGCAACATAGATATCACCTGGCTTAATATCACCTAGCTTAACGGGATAAGTATCATTAGCGATGGATTTAGTACCTACTTCCTGATTGATGTAGGCAATGAATTTTCTTAGACGCTTGTTGCTATCTTTTACCCTATCCCACTTTTTCATCTTATTAGAAATAAGCTTGCGTGTATTTCGGGGATTCTTAATGACAAAAGGCAAATGATTTTCATAAGAAAATATCAAACGCATTAAATATACGGCATCCGCACAATCATGTGGAATAAGAAAATAATCAGGATTACGCCCATCCATGAACTTGTCAGGCGTCCAGCTTGTTTGCACCCAATGCCTATATCGCCATTCCCACTGGTTATCCCAGACATTTGTAGTCTTCCAGACAGCCGCATGAGCGGAGGAAAATAATGTAGCAGCAAGAACAAGACTAAATATGTTTAATATTAGTCGTTTATTGTTTTTCATAGTATCTCAGCAAGTACCCGTTCAATCAGAACCGACACTGAACCCCTAATTGTTATTATTGTATTTGTTAGCACTCATAAACAAGCCATGACTGTTCAGAGTTCTCATATAGAGGCTACTGTAAATGCAAAAAAGTTAAACATCAAACATAAATCCAGGACTTTTATAAAACATTGCCCTAAAACAAAGGTTTCATTTCTAAAGGAAAATCAGATTCCATGCCGCTGGCATCTAGAAAACGTCGCTTTACATAGCTATTAGCCACAATAGATTTTTTCTCAAGCTTGCGCAGCAACTCGTGTATATGATCCTGCCCATCCTGTGTAGAGCCAGCATCAGCAAGCCTCCAGCCGACTTGCTGATCCAGATTTTTTAACTCGGCATATTGCTTTAAAACGTTAACAACACCTGCAAATGTTTCACCTTTCTGAAGCTCAGACTGCTCTTCCATTTGCTGCATATAGTTTTGTGAGTAATCTGGGATATATCTGTTTAGTGTTTTACTAATTCCCTTCATTGCAGGTTTATATATTTTTGCTATAGACATATCAGAAATAGGAGACTTATGAACTACACCTTTGGCAATACGAGAATCCACAGTATTATTGCTAACAACAAAGCTAAGCTGGTTACCACCTGTGATCAACTTCTCATCTTCATTGCTGACCGCAATATCACCTAAATCATAGGTAACAACATGATGGCTAGAGAGCGGATAATAATACCCTTGCATAACACCTTCATCAGCCAGAATAGACGTTCCAAACAACTCATATTTAATCGGTGAGATACGAATATCGTATTGAGAGATTGAATTGAAATCTACAAAAACATTGGCAGCTAAGGGATTTTTACCATCAAACAGATTATCAACAATAATAACGGCATTATCATTGAGCTGCTCCATATCAAATTGCGCCGTAGCTACAGCATTTGCAAAATACAAACCCTCATCGCCCATTATCAATGGCCCATGCTTAATTGTAGCTTGTAGTATTGAACCACCAATCACACCTTCAATTTCTTCATCATCGGAATGAATAGCTAGTGAGATATCTGATTTAAACAATGATCGTTTATATTTGACAACTTTAAGATGTAATAGCCCATCGCTGTTATTTTGGTTGTTTACCACCCATTCTCGAATATTATTCTCAGTATTTTCAGCCACATAGCTGGTAACAAAAAGATAAAAACACGATAATGTAAGTATCGAAGATACCCCAAGTTTAAGAAGGAATTTCATTATTAGCCCTAATAATTCAAGTCATAAATCTATAAACCATATAATTAATCCGACACCAAAACTCACCCATATCATCAGGTTTATATCTTGATTTAGAATATATACAGCTTACTGCCCACCGAGTTAACACTTAACCCAGATTATTAGCTATTTAGGAAGTTCTAATTTGCTTCCTTCATCTAGCTCTTATTTTTATAAAACGTATTAAAATATATTATTAATGTAGATCTCCAGCACACTCTTTGCTGGTTTTTCTTGACAAAGCCCTATTCTGCCCCGATTAATGCTTTGCCAGATTTTGTGGTGGATGTCCACCCCAGTATGCCCAGCTGATCAATTGATCATGAGCTTTACGCCCTCTGGTTCTTGCCGCCGGATCATTATGTAAGATTGATACAATATACAGTTTGCCATCACGCCCTTTCACATAGCCTGCAATAGAGCGAGCATCCTTCAATGTACCTGTTTTAAAGTAACCACGACCTTTAACTTCTGTATTTCTAAGACGACGCTTCATTGTGCCGTCAACACCTGCAACCGCTAAAGAATTCATCAAATACTGACGATACGGACTACGATGTGCATTAAGCAACAACTCACCAATATGTCGCGCACTAATCTTTGCCCATCGGCTTAGCCCAGAACCATTCTCGATACGCAATTCAGGAAAATTCAAACCTCTTGAATGTAACCACTGTTTAACCGCTACTTCACCCTTACGTGTATTGGAAGGAGCACCTAATTTTTTAGCTCCCATAGTAAGTAAAATCTGACGTGCCATGAGGTTATCACTATCTTTATTTACTTCACGAATAATCTGATGTAGAGGTGCTGAATGATGCTGTACTAGCAATCTCGCATTCGCTGGTTTTGTACCACGCACAAACTGAGCATTAATATTGCCACCTACATCCTGCTTCCAGTAATGCACCATGCTTGCAAATATCATGCTTGATGGATCAGTTACCGCATTTTTATAAACACGTTTACCACAGCGTTTTGAGAAACGACCACTAAAGGTAACAACATGCCCTTGTGCATTTGATGAAATAGACATTCTAGGGCTACGTGCCCGACCACGACAGCGGCTACGTACAGAGCGAATATTATTAACCACCTTGACATTGTTAGCTGGGGCAGGTGAATAGATAGCAACTCTACCTTTAACGTTTTGAACGATAAATTCGCTGACACGCCCATTAAACATCAAAGCATCTGGCTGTGCGTTATAAGCAGCATAAGGCTTACCATCGAATGCACCGGCATGAGTATTTGATTTCTGAAAATACGAGTTATCAAACACAATTTTGCCATTAAAATTGCGAACGCCTTTTTGTCTTAAAGACCTCAGAACAGTTCGCAAATCTGCCGTCTTAAAATCAGGAGCGCCAAAACCTTTAACAATCAGGTTGCCATTCAATGTTCCACCCTGAATGTTGCCCTGCATATAAACATGTGTTTGCCAGCGATAATTTGGTCCTAAGACACCTAATGCAGAATACGTTGTTACCAGCTTCATAACAGATGCAGGTACACGCGGCTGGTTCTCCTTATAGACCATTAAAGGTTCACGATCACCAATGCCTAACACAAAAACACTAAGACCCTGTGGTGTCATCTTTGATGAACGCAACAAGTGATCCGTACTAAAAGGCAGCTGTCTTAACATATTAGATCGCAGACGCGGATGCACAGCGGGTGCTTTTCTAGCAAATGATACATTCTGAATAAAAGGCGCCGTACGAGGTCGAGACTGAATTACTCTAGGAGCTGGACGTGCCTGTGGCTGAACAACACGAGGAGCCTCTACAACAGGCGCCTGCAACAACCATTGTGTTTCTGCATCCGAAATCTCAGTATTTTCGGCACTTGATACCCCCACAAAGAGCAAGGGAACTATAAAGGCCATTACATTATTAATTCTTCTCACAACAAAAACTCCCCAACACTGGACGAATACG
Source organism: Lepetodrilus galriftensis (assembly GCA_032361785.1). Classification (NCBI taxonomy): domain Eukaryota; kingdom Metazoa; phylum Mollusca; class Gastropoda; order Lepetellida; family Lepetodrilidae; genus Lepetodrilus; species Lepetodrilus galriftensis. The sequence continues at coordinate 1,927 of JAUTBZ010174076.1, read as the reverse complement.
CTAAGACTCAGGATTAACAAATATGTGAACTTAATGCCGAATTTTGTTCCAGACTGGATGATCTAAATACCTAGTTGCTTAACTAAACCAAGAAGCTTCAGCATGTGCATAGTCGCTCTACGTAACGATTTTAGATCATTCTAGTTGGTGCAAAAGATAAGTTAAGTTTCGTAAATTATTTGATCCCGAGTACTAAACACGTCTGGAAAAATTCAGACCTAAAAAAGCAACACCATAACGCTGCACATTATGAGTAGTAAGCCGATAATAAGTTCCGAAAATTCTGAATAAATACAAAAATATAGCCCCTAAAAACCTGAGTGAATAGAAATAACAATCAGGTTCATTATGTTGACACCAGGCTACAATAAAAGTTCTTTAATTCAATAATTAACTTATCAAGCGATTCATTTTTTTGTCTATCTAGAATCCACTAGAATAAATATAAATAAGATACTGATAATAAAGAATACTTATTATGCACAATACAGTATCCTTTTTCAAGGAAAGCCTTTATCAAGAATTTACCTGACTAACTCCGATGCAAATTCAGAACCTGGCAAAAGGTTTCATAATCATCACATGTTATTTTTATCGTCGCGCTAACAGGTATAATGACTAGGGAATCTTTGAACAAGTCATACATTTACGTCTGGCTGATGATATCTAACAGAATAAAACGGAAACATTACATATGATCAAAAGCACCCTGCTCTTTACACTCCTCAGCTTCTCTCTACTGATCACTTCTGCCTGCGCAGAAAACAAAGAAACAACAAAAACAAAATCCCCCTCTACTTCTCTATCACCCACTAAAGTAGCAATCACTGATGATGACAACTTTGATTTTATAAAGGAGAATGTCTCTTTAGCCATCATTGATAGAGGGCTTATTGTCAGTGGAACCCTGCACATTAGCGACATGCTAAACAGAACAGGAACAGATTTAGGATTTGATAATCCTATTTACCATAAAGCCGAAGGCATTGAATTCTGTAGCTCTAAAATCTCCCACAAAATGGCAAAGGTCGATCCCTCTAACGCCGCCATGTGCCCCTTTACAATTGTTGTCTACCAACTAAGCAGTTCCCCCAAACAAACCCATTTAGCATTTAGACAAGTCAAACTAAAAGGAGAAGGTGCAGAAGTTGAAAAAGAAATAACGGCATTGCTACAGGGAATTGTTGACGAATCTATCGAATAGTTCTCTTGCATAAGGAAAGCGAAATAGGTATAAGGTCGCTGATACAACAAAACAGGATTAAAGTAGTATGTCATCTTCCTTACGTGATCAATTATTTGAAGCTGGCCTTGTAACCAAAGAACAAGTGCAAAAAGCAGAACAGAAAAAGAAGCCTCAGCGTAATCATAAACCCAAGGCTAATAACAAGCCGCAGGCAACTAAAAAGAAGAAGACAAAACCACAACAATCCGACCTTGCAAAGTTTTATCAGCAACGTTCTTCACAAGAGCGCAAAGAAAAACAAGAAGCTGAAAAGAAAAAACAGGAAGCCGCTCAACTAAAAAAAGAGCGCCGTCAAAAAACACGCAAACTAATACATGAGCACAAGCTCGACGAAGCCAATGCAGATATTCGATATAATTTTGTGGTTGGCACAACTGTAAAATACATTTTCGTCAACAAAGAACAACAGCAACAACTTGAAGAAGAAAAGCTCGCTATCACCTTTCATGGTGGAAATCGTTACCTCATCCCCACAGATATTGGAAAGCAACTAAAAGAAATTGACCCTGATAAAATCGTTATCTTTTAAGATTTCAGGTACTTCTTTGCCCACTCTATTAGAAAGCAAACCCTGATCCAGGCAAAACTGCATGCTGAAATAAAATTTGGCAATGAAAGCAATACTCAATACCATCTATCGTTATTTCTCAACAATCCCATTAAAAATATCTCAAAAAGTTT
>JAUTBZ010174065.1:0-10138 GCA_032361785.1 Lepetodrilus galriftensis | reverse complement strand
ATGCATGTGTGTGTGTGTGGGGGGGGGGGGGTGGGTAGTAGACTTCACCCACAATAATAATGATATTACACAATCTATACTGGAAAGTCTCAACTTTAATAACTGCATACAAAGATATAATAGGCCTAAACCACCTATATCGTTACTAACTTACTATACGTATTACATCCACGCATAAGGCATATATCTCCCCCGTCATGTAAGTGTGTATATATGACATCATGCACATAATTGCAACTATTTAGCGTTACATGCGCATTAATAAAGTCTGATGTATTACACACTCGGCGACCCGTGAATACCACCGTATATAGGAAATTACCTTTAAGTGGCAAGCTTAACATGTTTATGTGGTTAATATGACAATGTTTAGGGGTTAATATGACATGTTGACCACGGTGTGTCTCCCACGTAATTAGACCTTCGTCTCTCCAGAGACTCCGCGCACTGTAGTGACCTATTGATTTGCACACGACCCGCTGTTCAGTGGAGCATCGTTATGGCGAGGGACGGGGAGGATCCATAACCTTTATTCTCGACCACTAGTTCATGAAATTGGATGATAATATCAGAGATCATGCTTTATATTTTAGAGTCGCTCATAACTGGGTGCGCGGCTTCGCGAAGATAGGCTATATATGGTGCATGTGCTCCTTATAGAGCACGATGAGAATATAAATCTAGGAACGTATGGATGATGATGATGGCCTACCCTTGGTAGTTTTGTCATGAAGCTATAGACGGTATACTTGGAAGGAACGTAGGGATGATGATGGCCTACCCTTGGTAGTTTTGTCATGAAGCTATAGACGGTATACTTGGAAGGAACGTAAGGATGATGATGGTATAAGAAGCCCACATGTACCTTTGGTAGTTTAGCCATGAAGCTATAGACGGTATAACTGGAAGGAACATGGGTGTGATGACGATGGTGGTTGTGATGAAGACCACATGCACTGCACATCCGGGCACTTGCGCTATTGCGTATATAACGTTCTTATGGCTTCGGGGTACCTAGACGGTATAATTGGAACCGTCTCTCCATAGTTGTCCTAAAAGTATTATAGATATTAACTGCACTTCGTGACAAGATTGGGGGTTTATTTTCGGCGATGTAAGATTTCATATCCCATTTTGGGATTAATTCTCACATGCATGATGCCGTCAGGTCGATCACATGTTGAATATAAAATATGCCCCGTTTGGATTAGATTGTTTTCAAGATTCTTTCATATATAACAATGCGTTCTGATGTGGCGACACTAAGACTTGATCTACACATCAGTCAAGCCTGCTACTATGTGGAGCATATTTCTATATTATCGTCTAAATAAATGAAAGTAGTACTCCCCAAAGTAACTTAATTTCTGAACCCTAGAGATGTCAATATTGGAATTAAATCTGCAATTTGGTTTCTATTTTCCTAGTAGTTCATGCTCAGCTCTTGGTTATACGAGACTATAGGACGTGACGAGGAGAGACTTCCGTTTCGTGTGGCGCTCCCTAGCGGCCATCGACTGGTTGGATTACCGCCCTTGATATTGGAAACATGCTCTAGGAGGTCTCCCATGTATGAATTATGTTCTTTGTTCTGTCAACGACCACTGCACGAGGAAAATGGAGTGTCCTATTGCTGCTTGTTGATGACGAAGAGAAATTACTCTTCAGAGGGTCCTATGTCAGTGATTCGATGTGGGAGCGCATGGTACCATCGATGACATGGCACCACCAAGCGCACGGCACCGTTCCTATTCAGACTATACTGCCATGGCCTGCGTTTCACGAAAGGGTCGTACTGTAGTCCGTATGTAAATCAACGTTTACGTCACTTCCTGCTATAGTAAATGAATGGCGCAAAGTCGGACTTATGTCATAACTACAGTACGACCGTTTTGTGAAGCGCGGGTCTTGCAGGACATTACTCTGTCTTAATAAACACGCTGGACAAAATATAATATAGTTATGACTATATGAGCATTGCCTATACATCAGTGTCAGTTCAATTACTACGACTATTCGCCAGAGCAGTCACAAGCTACACATTGCTTTTCCTAAAGGAAAAGGCGAAATATCAACGAAGTCAAGCATTTTAGAATTAAGGATCTCAAAATATGGTGAAACAGATGATGAGCGATACTTGAACTTCCACAGTGTCAAATATGCTTCTAGCCATGAATAGGCTACGTATTATTTTAACGTAGGCCTATGCGTTTGATAAAGGATGGCTTTGGCTGTCCTTAAGCTCATAAGATTTTGTCTTCAAGGGTAATTGTAATAGTTTGGCTATTACATATAAGCTAAATATAGCTGACACGTGAATTAGGCTATAGCCATTCCAACATATAAGGATGAACTTAATGTTTATCGATTCACCTTCAGAAGTTCGTCGAATCTATGGGAAATAATTGAGAATCGATACACGGTATATGAACATAATAATATAACCCCTAATTATTTTCTTTCAACGCTCAAAGGATCATCAAGCCAGTTTGTAAGGAGGCCATATTATATCGAACTATGAGAAAGGTAGGAAGTTCTCGAATGACGCCGGAAGTACGCCATGACAGTTCCTGCATCCACCGGAAGCTACCTGAAAGGCAAGCGCTGTCAGCGTCATGAGACGGCTGCCAGTCTGTCACGCTCCGCTGCCGTAAAGCGTTCGTGATGATGGTAATTGCCTAGCTGATAGAAACTCGACGGAATGGTCAGAGAAGACAAATTGGTTATTAGGCGTATCATTGTATGGAACATTGGTTTGTATAGTTGAAAGACGACGGTGATAATGATTCCCTTATCAAACAGTGATAGGTGTCGCCTCTCGCATGCACACGAGTCGGCGAAACCAAATCATAAATACAAGTATAGCCTATTTCACGTCATCCTGAACCAACAGTTCGTAGAATTTCAGCACGGAATATATGCATTCAACTATGGAATGAATACATTGAATGCATCATCTTGAAAGGCAGGGTATCATTCCACACTTCCTTCTTTTAAAAGCATTCACAAATATTGAAATAGTTCCATGGTCCATATGGGATTTTGATTACGAACTGCTTTTAAAATGAAAGGAATTGTATGTTTGCAACAACATATACAATATGGTGAACTAGCTCTGTTGCAAGCATGATAGGCTACCTCCATGTTTAGAATATTACTACCTCTTAAAATACACTTTAATTCGCTGTATTTTAAGTGGGGGAATGTCCTCGTAACTCTGGGGCCAAGGCTCCATTTTATTTTTAAGGAATGGAGAGTTACTTGGACATTCCCCTCCACGTAAATTTTTGAAGATACGAGACGGTCTCCAATAAAAATAGTCGTTGATTATACGTCAGGGTATCGTTTGTCACAGCCCTCGTATACTTTATTATCCACTATGAGACTATGTAGATCTCTCGTAATTAAGTGCCCGATAGTTAAGATCGATCTGAGAGTACTTATGTTCTCGTGGTAGATATAATATATGAGAATATGACAAATCCAAGAAACGATATATATATTAAAATAATATAGAATCTGCTATATCAAATAGACGGGCGAACGTTTATAATTATTATATAATGTGTAGCCGGGTGTGATATAAGATGCTCCTACTGGTCTTAGCCAGAGGGGTTACCCCTTTGGCTCATTCGGTAGAGCGTTGGACACAATCCAGCAATCCAGCAACTCGGGTTCGAATCCCAGGGTGATCGGCATGATCCTCTGTTTCAAATGCAACTAAATGGTTTTGAGTGGTATAATATTTACGAAGCAACCCCACTACGCAAACCATAGCCTACTAGATGACATGACGATACATCCTCTTAGAAATTCATAAACAAAAACGCTCAACCTGCTCAAACTTTGTAAACAAGCATGGGAAGTTGATTACCCTACACCCTAGATTCGCACCAAAAAAAATTCTGTCCATTTCACAGATAGTCGACTCAGATGAAGTAATCAAGTAATAATTATTTCCTATGCAAAATATAAACCTGGCATGCATGGATTTTAGATGCCATACATATTATATCCATTCAAAATAAACGTTGCATGGCTTCTACCAATAAAAGCCTTGGACAGCCTTCGATCATTACTGGACTCAAACTATAGTATATATACGTACTGCTCGCCTAGCGACTGCTTCCGGGTAATGGTGGAATTATACCTCAATCATTAAGGATGCTGCAATACTGGTCACAGCTTGCCATTTTAATTAAAAAAACACTTGTAACGGACTGGCGTGTGGATATACTACACCATTGGTGTCAAGCATTCCAATACCCACAAGTGTATTTCTGAATTGCGTCAGATCTGGCATCAAAGCTACCGTCGAGTACAAGATCAACTGACAATTATCACTCCAGGAGCGGCATACAAACCTACCGATTGGTTGAACAACTAAATCGATCCACGTACAAGCAATCTCCAGAATGGTTAACGGCTTACTCATAGATATTCTTATTCGGTGTCTTTTGCTTAGAGAAAAAGTATGGATCTTCGTTAGCCAGAAGGCCATTTGGGGTATTTGACGTTTGTTAATGAGCAGGCTCCTGTATAAAATGGCGTATTCAACGAGGAACCTTCTGTACAAAGCGGCGTATTTAATTAGGAGCCATCTGTACAAAACGTCGTTTTTAATTAGAAGCCTAATGTATAAAACGGCTATATTAGGTAAGATCAATTCAAACCTAAAGTTGAAGTTGCGGTTACCTTACGACGAAAATTTGTTCTTGGATCCCACATCCTTCTGAAAAAACTTCATGAGAACAATTTGGACACAAATGTTCCCCACCCTAGATACAAGAGACGGCATGAGAGTCTTCTGGTATTTTCAGCAGACCATGAGCTACTTTCTGATATATTGTATGTCATGTGCTAATTTTCCTGATGTGAACTCGTTTTATTCAATATGTACATGAATGCCAGTACAGATTTCATTTGAAACACTGACTTCCAAGACTTGGTATGCTGACAGATGGTATATTAATTAAATAAACTGATGGTGACAGCCATTGGATGGTATATTCTTTGATGGCATAATGTCCACATGTTGTATGAACTATGTGTCTGTTTTCTTCTTCATGTGCATCACGAACTATATCGTCTCTGAAGCGTACGCTCAATATCATCTAAATTACAGCCAAGCCACCGAGCCAAAGAATATATGTAGACATAGGTAATTGAGTTTCTAATAGAAGTAAGAAGTATTCTTGCGCCTTGATGAGGATCTGCTTGCGTAAGCGTAGCAATGTATTATTTTCTAAGCAATCAGTTTGATATACTAGTACATGTATACGTCATTGAAAACCCATTCCGCTGATGGTCATGTGATTTAGTCGTTGGGCGTGAAAGAAGACCAAGCACTATATAGTCGTTAGCACTTATTAGAGCTGTTCGTTTTGCCACCGGCTGACCCCCCAATCGGCAGTCGATTGACCTCGGTAACCTCGCAAACGTGTTCGATTTGCCCCGCAATTCCACATTCTCAGCCGCTGGTAAGCACCCGCTTTGCCGCTATCGAAAGACCGGCTAACACGCGGCTTGTTGGCTAAGAAATTGGGCAAATCGAGCGCGTTTGCAGGGTTACCGGGGTCAAGCGGCTGCCTATTTGTGGCAAAACCGACAGCCCTAATATGTGTGGAAAGCCACCGCAATGGTAGAACTTCGGACTTGGGAGGCAAAGGTTCTATACGAAAATGAATTAACAATGTCATCCTTAACTTTAGCCGTACGTATACTTGCTTGCATAGTGTTGGAGAATAACAGAATTTATGTTGTGTATACAAACTTTTAGTTTTTAGGGATAGGGTATTTCTGAGACGTTATCACTGTCCACAAGCCTGTGAAGACTTTTAGATCAGTCTTTGCTTCCGGCTATCATGTTCCGGCTACGTGTACGACAAGACCGCCTTTGTGGCGTTATGGTTAGAGCGTCGACCCGGAGTGCGGAAGGTCGTGGACCCGTTCGAAACCCGGTCGCATCATACCAAAAGACGTTGAAATGTGGTACTTGTAGAATGTAGTTCCCCTGCTTGGAGCTCAACATTAAAGGGGCCAAGTTGCTTGGCAGTTTGTCAATGAAAACCTAGCATATGTACGAGCGCATATCGCCGATCCGGAATGTCACGAAGTTGCTACGATTGACTGTGTCTGAGTTGTGTATCCATGTTCTGTCTGCAGCATAATATTCCACTATGCTAGCACTATAAAAACTGGTGGAAAGCCACACTAGAACAAGCAGTACATTATGCATGCAAGCCGTGATACGAGTGAACTAATAGAATCTTGAACAACAATCAACTATGTGTACAGCATCATATGGAGACAGTCTTGAATGTGTTTTAATTTTTTAAATTTTTTTAAATTGGGGTTTGAGTCGCTTCCAAGATTCTTTCACTAACATCTCGATTTGTCAGTTTAGGCTGAATGTTGCAGTAAACCCGTGTGAGGACTGGCTGATACTGACAAGACCAATGGTGATATATGCATTGCCATTCTACAGATAGCGCATCATATATCATGATTGCATCAGAAATGAAACTTTCGTGAACATTGATGCCGGGCCGCCGGGGCTGGATTTGAACTCGGGACCTTTGACCGCTGCACCACTGGGCTACCTCCCCGTCTACCCGTATATTCTATGTATGTGTTTTACTTCCCACTAGATCATATAAATATAACGGGTACTAAAATGTTAATTTGTGTTCTGTAAGGCCCAGGAAATCATATTTCATTAAGCTTGTACAGTATATATTATAGTATATTAAGATATTTCCGAGAGCGTTCCCCGGTCAGAACCAATAACTAATACAGAACCAATATGCCTCTAAAAGAAATCAGTTAAATGCTTGCTCCGCTGGCCACCATATGACATACTAGTATTCTTAGATCCGCCCCTGCATGGATTTAGCATTGTAGTAATGTCACAACGTTCTACATTAATATTTAACTTAACAGGAACGATGTGTCTTTCACAAATATCCACATTGAACTCCTCAATGCATCTGAGACTAGATCCGCCACTGGACTTTATTATGTTTGGGTCTATATAAATTAATTTTTGCAAAACTCATGAAAGACGACGAACGTCACTCTAGCACAGTCCAACAAAACAAACAACCGGCAAGACACTCAATATCAATTATTGAAATCCATTATACCAATATAATCTTGATAACACAGTTCGTCGTTGAGAACAATCCTACAATTCACACAGTACAGCGAGTCTTCGATTTACCAGCAAATTGAAAGAAAAATAACAATGTTTATTAAAGTCCCTTTTAGAAGGTTTACTAACATTACTTGAGTACGTTACGTCAATGCACCTTAGCAAGGTATTTCCGAAAACTGGAACTTTCACATCACGGTTTCTCGTTAATCACCGTTTAGTACAATTACAAAGTTTATATGGCGGTGGTTTATTGGAATCTAAAATATAAAAATATACACTAATAGAATAACGTCAAGATTGTTGTTGTTGTTGATTTGGGGTTTAAAGTCACTTTCTGGAATCTTTCACTAATGTCATGACTTGCATGCATATGTACTGCTTGACTAGTCTGGATTTCCACCAGTTCTTATAGTGCTAGTCCACTTAGAATATCATGTCGCAAATAGAACAATGATACCCCACTCAGACACAGTATCACTCCGAGCTGGCCAGTCCTTGCTTTACCCCTTTAATGCTGAGCGCCAAGCAGGGAAACAACAAGTACCACCTTTTAACGTATTTTGGTATGACACGACCGGGGATCGAACCCGCGACCTTCCGCACTCCGGGCCGACGCGCTAACCATTATGCCACGAAGCCGGCTACTTTTGAAGATATTCAATAAAATAACAGTGAGTCTCTATATATTTAAGTTGCTTCTCAAACTTTCAAATGCAATTTACTCAGTCTATGGTAATGTGGAGATAAGGTTTTCTGGCTCCAAAGTCTCGATTTGTTGTCTTAGGTTTTCCTCCCAAAATAAGCAGATCGGTGTCAGATCATTGAATGGTATCATGTTTATTATGTAACTAATTGTAGATAAATACTGTATAAACATTTGCATCAACAATCTGTTGGTGTTTTGGCTCGTGCGACATGAAAATGAAAACGAAAACCACCAGATTTTTGTTATAAAAGTTTATTCCAATCAGATCACAGCTGTGTTACTTTCCTCTGTGTTGACACATCCATCAGATGCCACGCTTTTCTCAATAAACATTCGAAAAGCAGAACGGGGCCCTGCTTGGGATGTGGCATTGTGCCTTTAATACAACAGACATCTACACATATAGATCCTGTACACAAAGAGAAAGGAAAAAATCTACAAATCTGACCTTTGACCCTACCCGTAACAAATTCATCCATATCCTTCACGAAATTTGCAATTAAATTATTATTTTTTAGAAATTCTATTGCCCAGAGAGTACCTCATTGAAACATGAGCACACATGGACAAAGGAAATTGGTTGGTCATGTGATGAAAATCAATGCTGTCATTGGCTATCTAAATCATAACTGAAAGCTAAATCTGACATCATCATTAATTTTTATTTTATTTTCAACCTTCATAACAACCTTCACCGACAAATTTTCAAATAATAATTTTCCTAACGTATTTTCATTACTTTTATGGTATTTTGTCGCATTCGTACCGAAATTGTGGATGTATTTGTTACGGGAGAGGCTCACATGGTCACGAAGACATTATGCTATAAATATACATGAGGTGAGATTGTACCAACAACCGGGGCGGACCCAGGCAGTCGGTTAGCACCATGGGAAGAGTATTATTGTTATTATTTTTGCTATTACATACAGTTTTCATTGGCTGATCATCATCATCAGACTATACAGAATACGCAGCTATATATCTACCGTAGTCTTTCTCTAACGAAGCTTGTCGAAAAATGTCGTATATTTGGTACGAATTTGGGTCATCAGGGATGTATCCGTATAACTCTAGCAGTTACTACGTTTTGCGCGAGTTATATATATATTTTCAAAGATAACGTGCACTAATCAAATATACGTATTCACGTAAAACGCGAGCAGATTACCGGTCCAAAACACGCGTGATAAGACATCCGAAGCTCCAGTTGATTTAACCTTCTCTGTGCTGGAGATGATCATAGATGCCCTATAGAATAGAGCATGGTATCAATCCAACAGTGAGATGGTTAAAATAATGCTGAGCATGATTATGAGTGTGTATTTATATTCAACGTATCTTTAATAATGGTAGGTGTGCAAAAACTGGATGCTATCATGCGTGTTTAAACCGATGCCATTCTCAACAGTTCCTAACCTCAGATGATGATATATGTTTTGTTATTTTACATTGTTTCATTCTATAATCTATACGTATGTGCTCAAATATATACAGCCAATTTGCTATGCATAACTATTAACACTGTTTGAATATATGATGGTTTATAAATAATCAATATTAGTGTTAGACAATATCATTTTAGGCTTCTTGCTACGGTGACTTGAAATCGTTTCACTTTTCATATCGTATTTGATTGTCGAAAACCATATATAGCAAAAGTCCTTGATTATTATGCTATAAATAGCAACCCACATTGTGTCGCTGTATTTACCACAAATGCGAACAACTTGCCTAATACATGTTGATTGGATGTTTTAAAAAAATACAAAAAAGTGTCAAAATTTATCAAAGAGCATTAAGAACATATATGTTACAAAATGCCATATATATTATGAACATTTCACTTCATATTCTTCACAAGAGCGTAAGTGAGCAAGGAGCATATAAAAATTATGCCCTCTCAAATGTTCTACAATTTGAAATACCTAAATCACTTATACATTAGTTTATCCTCATTTTTTTGCATCTAGACAGGGTCTAACATTATAGCCGCCTATGGCGTCTCGGTTGACGTTTATCGGACCCTCGTTTTGTATCCTTAAATCTAAAATGCAGCCGTTATAGTTCTTGTCCACTGAGCCTCCGGTCATGCTGTCCAAGTCCGGCAAACCACCTGAAACACGAGAAGAACATATTTAAGAAAACTATGCCTAATTACCGTCATTTTAACTTTAATAAGGTAAGATGTGGTCTACCTTTAACCCTCTCCCTGCTGAAGGCGAGTTAACTTGCCCGATCACATGGAGAAATAGAACACTTTGATTTTATTCAGC
>JAUTBZ010174054.1:0-10138 GCA_032361785.1 Lepetodrilus galriftensis | reverse complement strand
TTAGGTGATTTGGCGTGGAATGACCCACATGTGACTTAGTAAGTATAATGAAGTTGATGTACATATTATGAAAAATATCCAGGAAAACGTTAATATTTTAGGCGATAATAGGCCCGTAAGCAGTACAGTAATAACATCAAAGATGCGTCGTTTATATGAATGAGTATTATTTAATATTGACATTGTACAGTAAAATGTGGAGATTTCGAATTATCATAATGATGTCACATTGGTTAAATTAACTTGTATTACCTATTTATACAATACCGTAGGTACAAGAATAAATATATATTGTGGCATATATTGTGTACATCATCGCTATTGATTATCACCATCAACAGTATGTCTGTGATTTCATGATGATGTGCTTTTAGAGGCAGGAAATCCTCTAGAAAATATGGCTTTCCTAGGACATACAAACTACAGCTGATCCAAGTTGAACCTGGCGTGAAACTGTATAAATGTCTACAGTAAAATTGACTTTACTTTAGTTTTGCTTAACGTCACTTGTGGGAATCTTAACCCATGATTTGAAAGTATACGTGGAGAAAGAATCAACAACACCTGCTAGATTACGGTGAGTATTTAGGACAAAGATTTTCAATTCCCTGAAGCCATATAGTGAGCTACATACAGCATGATAATTCTTCATAAAAGATCACAGATGTTGTGTGCTTTCACAGTGAAGGAAAAACAATTCTGATCAAATATACTCCTTTCTGTATGAGCAGACATATATATTACTGCTGAAGGGCATCTCTCATTGCCACCAGCAGACTGAAGGGTTAAAATAGAGCAAGGAGAAAGCATATCCAGTAACCATATAGTAAGTTATGATAAAAATATCTATATCAGTAATACTATTTTGGTAGTTATAAACTGAAGGAACAAAATTTCAAAAAGTAAGTACAATAACTGTGCGGATACCAAATGGTAAAGTTAAAAATATGATAAAATACAACATAAAATATTCCAATATTTGATTAGATATAGAGTGAGATTGGTTTCCAGTTCCTAGCACTATCAGAGTTGTCTAGCTATGCATGAGTTACGATTCATAACTACAATAACAATAATTCTCATAAAATACCTAAGTATTGTGTACAATTACTGTAGTGAAAATAAATAACAAAACGAGGTAAATATTGATATTTGCTGCAATATACTTCTTCCTGCTTGACAAATATAGCAGACAACAGGTTACACGAAACACGTCTATTAACCATGACAAGTTGTGACGAAAGTTATCACTCTGCAATGATAGTCATGAACTGAAAATGAATGTACTGTAAAGCAAAGGTAAAATTGGATAAAATGTCAGAGAAAAATATTCTATGTTTTCGTTTTGTTTAGATATTATAGGGTGAGTGAGTGAATATGGAGTTTTAACGTCGCTGCGGGAATCTTTCACCCATTTGCGACGAAGACAGTATAGGGAATAAGAGAACGATATACACAATATAGTGGTATATACAATTATATATATAAACAATTTGAATAAATATGATGGAGTGTACATACTAGATCTGTATGACAATAATGTATACATACCAAAACAAACACACACACTTCCGATAATATTAAATGCAAAGTTTCTAAGTCCAAAAAAATAAAAGACGTAATGTGGAGATTCATAATCATAAAAAGGAAATAAACATTTGTATTAAAATGAAACATATCAGACATAAAAAGCACTTTGAGAGATTGTATAGACAAGAGCAATAAAACACCATTATCTTTTTTTTTATCAGAGGAAATAAAAATGCCGGATTCAATTATCAACAAATTTAAAGATATAAAACAGATCACAGTCCTATTTCATTGAGATAAATCTAGAAAGACTACCACAAAGTTTGATAAATGATATGGAATCGTGCCAAATTCATTTAAATACAAAAATTAACATATTGGTATTAAGGAACAATTCATCAACCTTAAAGAAAAGCTGGACTTTTTAAACAATTGTTTCACTGATGGACTATTCCTTACGTACAGTGCCAGTGAGCAGTTATAAGCTGGAGATTAGGCGCTATAGAAATATATTATTATTAGGATATATTATTTTATCATCCAATACTGGCTCCCACTGGAGATGGTGCATGTGAAGACTTCTGTTCAGTAACTAAGCAAGTGAGGTACACTATTTATACCTTACATTTGAGCATATTGCTTTAGTTACATTATTGAGTGATAAATAGAATCTCCACCTCGTATCTTTTGATACCAATTAAATGTTATCCTACTCGTTGATAAAAGTAACCAAGATCCTCGGAAAAGCCTTGGATTTTGGATACTTTTATCAACCTGTAGGATAACATTGGTATCAAGACACTCGGTGGAGATTCTTTATATATTATATTAAATGCCAAATAAATTTGAATACTAAAGCTTAACATGTTATTGTTGGTAAGGAACAATGGCAACACCATTTGAATACGAAAGTTTGACTAAATTGGTAAGGGATAATGCCACGGCTATCTTATATTTTAATATGATACTAGTATACTTAATATCAAAGTTTGACGAGACATGTTGGAAATACAAATTAAGGCTATTAGAATATTGTTGCTAAAATGTCATTAGAATGCCACCAATATTCTTGTAGTGGCACTAATAATTTCCCCACCTCACCCCACACACTTCTGGGGGACATAGCACTTCCTTGAAGGTGAAGATTGCGGCCTTGGTGCAGGATTCATCCTGAATAATGCAGTCGAAATCCTCGAGTTGAGTCTGAAATTGTCCTCGGATTTGTTTCGCAACCTCAGGGTCTGATGTCTTCGACTGGGTCAACATTAATGGCCTGGTCGACAATGAGAGGAGCTCTTGACAAGGAATCAAAGTTCCTCTGTTCGTAGTACCGGAACTGTAATAGAATCTGAGAGGTGCTGAGGAAAATAAACACAGAATATGTCACAGAATGACGGCAGGAATATCATCTCCAAACCACAGCAAAATTTGGACCCCTAGCTAATATACATGTATTACACAATTTATCGGTGGTTATTAGAAACCACAATTCAAATACCAAAGTAAGCTTTGCATGTTTCTACCTAGACCTGTACTGAGGTTATGAACCTCTTTTGAGTACGAATTAAGCATGAAATTGTTTGGCAACGCTGGGTGCCTGATTTCTTCATGGATGATAATTCACAACAATTAATTTAATATTTTGGCATAAATCTTTCACCTATCATATAATATGAGATAATTTAACAAAACTATACATATGGTAATGATATAGCAGTTATTGAAGAAGCATTAAAAATGTGCCAAAGAGGTTACATTAAAATTAATGTCTTAATATTACATATTGTTGTATATTTGACAGTGACAATATATACACAATATATGCTATTTATACAATGGCCTCAGATTTCTTGCTGAATGTCTCCAATCAATGAATCAGTGTGAACTTATTCCTTATCAACTCCCTGGGAAGTATGGTATAATGGTAGTACTGTAAATCACGAAATTAATGCGTCACTAATTTCATGCGACCTCTAGATTTTAGACATAAATGCGACATTAATAAAATGCGAACGGCCATGTCTCCATTCATGTTTGTTCACCAGTCTTACCTTTAATGTGCAGCAATTAAATGTGACAATACGGCGGTCGCATTTTTCGCATTAATATTCTGCTCGCGATAATTTAATGATTTACAGTATTAAATATTAGAAATATTTTTAATTGGAGTGTAAAATTCTTAATTGAAAAATTATGGAAACAGTATTGCAAAAGGCAATAGGTAATTACATTTAGCACATGTAGTTATATTTCTCATACCTCATAATTTTCCACAATTCCCATTCTCTTCAGGGCCATCAAACGACTGGAAAATAAAAAATAAAAAATACTAAATATTATACAATTAAATAAAAATGTTTACTAATCTCCATGCCATTAGCCCTTTCGTGTTAACCATAGTACTGTCAGCGCATGCGCAATATAACAGCATATGGGGGTCTCACGTGGTATGCTGCTATATAAAAGACACCACTTGGACGTTGTTCACGGTCATATAACAAGCTGAATATTTGCTCCTAATTTTGTTTGCAGGCCCCACTACCAAAATTGTAGGGATATTGATCCAATACACTCTGAAAAGTGTGGACGTAACTCTTACGTACACATGGCTGTTCGTAGATTTGAGCATAACTCTGCAATCTTTAAAGAAAGTTAGTTCAAGTTTGTTGCAATATCCTGATACCAAACCGGTCATGTGGCTCTGCTATACTCCAATAAGCGGAGCCACGTGCCCGGAACCCAGGATGTGACGTCACGGGTTTCTGCGTATCTCCGCGAGATTTCTCACACGACTGAACCGTATTTTTTTCGTGATAAAAGACGAAGATTCGAACGACAAACTTCTTGGGACGATAACATGGATGGATACGTCCATCTGTTAGCATGATGTGTACATTGGAACTAACAAATCATCCAAGAACACATTACTACATGGTGAGAGAGTCGATTTTGTGCGAGTTTTCGTTGAAATAATGTTTGTTTCTTCCTACTCCTTGCGGGAGAGGCGATCTATCAGATCTTATGACTGCTTGCCCTCTAGCTGTTACATGGCTATACATATATAAAACGTGTAATATGGCCAGTTACAGCTAGAGGATTCTCGACCTACTTTTCTGGGTCCCCAACCATACACCTATCCATTCCGGACATCAAATCTTTCGTACTCAACAACAACATGACCGATACAAGTGTCTGAGTTCCCGGATTACAAACTTCCAATTAGCAATTGCACGTTGTAAAATTTAAATTAGAAAGTAATCCAGGTAGTTATAGCTAAGAACGAGTCCAAAACAGCCATACATATCTGTGATATTATGCCTTTAAACGCTAATTAATGTTCCCTATGATTGCCTGTTGCCTGCCTTGTAAACCAGTATTGTAACAACGCCCCGGCACTGGCCAGATAAATACATACCCGTGGAAAGTGGATCCACTCCTCCAGATTAATAACTACAACGCTGCTCGTGCTTTTTATCTACGTCTGTATGCCCATATAAGGACATGACGTGACTGTGCTCTGTCTGGTGGACGTAGAAGAGATACTAAATAGATGTGTACTTTGCTCGAGCCAATGTGAAGTAGTACAGATTAAGTAGAGTCAAGGTGGCGTTCTATATACTGATTAACAGATTGAATCTTCAACGCAGCAAGGTTACACTTTTAATGATAACAACGTATCACTGACAATATCACAGTGACACAGTATCACATGGGCAATAGTATCACATGGGCAGTATCACATGGGCAATATATGCATCACTGCTACAACGAATTGACCTTACAGATAATGTTTCAATCTGAACATGTAAAATAATAAAAAGAAATATTGAAAATACTTACTTAAGCGGCCCATACACGATCAATATGAATGAAAATAATATTGATACATTATTATTGAGAAAATGTTTGTTGGTCACCAACAGCATTGCGCAAGTCAAATCTTTGCTTCAATATCAGCCACTAACAGTCAATATTGTTGTCAAGTATCCAGTATTGACAATACACGCTAGTGATGGCTGACCAGGGGTACCTTTAATTACGTTCACTATGCAGCGAGTCCTGAGCGTAATAAAGTATCCCTAGTGTGAGAGGATGAGTGGTCACATGGTACATGCCTTTAATGGCATGTTATGGGCAGGTAATAAATAGTTACTTCTTATCAAAACAACTTGTGTCATTGATATAGGTCATTGATGCTTTGTGTCATTGATGATTGGTGTCATTGGTGTCATTAGTCATTGGTGTCATTGGTCGTTGGCGTAATTGATCATTGGTATCGTTGGTGACACATTGATGTCATTAGTATCATTGCTCATTAGTAATTCGTGTAATTTGTCATTTTCCATTGGTGCAATGGGTCATTCGTGTCATTGGTGTCATTGGTCATTGGTGTCACTGGATTGGTGTCATTGGTGATACATTGATGTCATTTGTCATTCGTATAATTTGTCATTTATCATTGGTGTCATTGATATCATTGCTGTAGGGATCTAGCTCGTCACAATTCTTCCTTGTGATTAATTGTTCAACGGCTCTGATTAATGACCTCCAAATCCTAGGTCTTGGATCATTGCTGCCAGATCTAGAGGAACTCCTTCATGCCTCTGTGCATCATCCGTGAGTCTCACAGTGAGTCTGACAGTAACAGTAGTTTCCAGTGATCATGATGGTGAAGAAATTCTTCTTCCAAGTTGGCTATTATTTTTAACAATGTGTCAAAATGAGTGAATGATTTAATAGGGAAACAAATCTAAGCAGATTTAGTGGTTCCGACAATTTAACCGTGAATTAGGGATTGATTCCAAGTAGAATATTAGAATGTTTGAACATTTCAAATGTACTTACTAATGCCAATACAACATGTCTACCCTATTACGACACAGCTGTTGTCGCTTTGATGTTGCAATACCTGGTCACTTTGCTAAGTTCGATACATCCCCGCACCCCCTTTAAGCTGGAATAATGCCATTTGAGGCCTCTTGGATACTTGATGTAGTCTGAGATACACAGCAGTAGCCTCATCTGCTTAATTCTCAGTAATAAACGCGGCATGACCCAACGTCAGACTACACGGATGTTGCAAACAATATAATGCATTCTTGATGTTTAAAAAACACACGAAAATAACTAACTCGCATTTGAAGTAATGGTCCCGTTATACATAACAAAATGTGAAAACATTCTAGCTTCGAGTGTTTCCATTTAACTTGGACTGGTTCCATGTCCCTTTGGCGCACATGTTATATACATGAGACTGATGGCCAGTTTATTCATAGCGTGGCATCTCACATGCATTCTATGTTTCTTCATTTCTATCGGGGTCTATTCTTAGGATCTGGACAGAATTCCCGGAAAACTGATTGACTCACGTGGTTAGGGTGAAGACTATTTGATGTATATTTTAGGTTACATGAGCCAATCAGATTGCCGGAAATTGGATCCGGGTCCGGAGAATAGACCGCAAGTTCATGTCCGGTTCCGGGGAGTATATCTCAACGATGGCGTAGTTCTGGATACGATACCTTCGTGAACAGGTGCTCTGGTCCAGATGCTGCTAACACACGTCATCGGTAACGTAAGGCTGATGGCTAACACGAGTTGCTTAAACTTACATTGTGTCCTTGGCGTCTATATCGATTATTGTCATTTGACTTGTTGTTCTGTATTTCCTCGTAACTCATGGTAGTTTATTGTGCTATGTAAATAATTTGTCAATTATTGGGATATCATTTAAAAAATCTATCCACTAAGAGATCATAGCTTTCTCTTTGTCGATAGCTGATCATCAATACACTGCAACGAGATCGCTATGGTCTCATATATCCCTTCAGGGTGTACACTCCAACTATAACACGTGTCTCTTCTTTTCTCGTAATACACTGTCATGTGTGCTTTGATTATATTATCAGGATTAACAATACCTTTATTACGTACAATATTCGTGCGCTGTGAGCATGCTTTTAAAACATGGATACTAGCACTATTTTATGGACTATCATCATCATCATCATTATGATTATCATTCTTAAATCAAAATAGTTGTTCATGTTCGAATTAATAGTATAATTACGGTACATGTTTTGTCATCTGATTTATTTTAATGAATTAAAGTTCTAGAATTCCAGAAATGGCCAGTGTTGATAACAAACTCAGCAAGGCCATTTATGTTGTTTATTGTTTAACTGTAAACTGAACTTATTACTATTCACAGCAATAAGTTGTATATCAAAGAAGTATTCAACAATATACCAACTCCACATTATATCGAGCATGCATACATTACAAATGAAAGCTTTATAATGCGTATCACACGTTTAACAGCCTGCAAGAAAGCGTTCAGTCATGTGCATCTCTTATACCTATTGGCTTATTATTAACGAAATCGGACACCCATTGGCATTTATTCTCGTATTTATCGTGCGTATTTTTAGCCAGAAGCATTTGATGTTCGAGTTGTACTTGTATATATATAAATGCATACATGTATATATAGTAGGTATTAACCGTTAACGGATTGTATGCTTGGTCTGTTTATTAAACGCAACGATGTGTGAAATATTATATGCGATATTCCAACAGAAACGGATAGAATTCGTGTACTTTGTCTATTATACGGCCATGACATGTTTGTGATGCAGATTTGGCAGATAAAACATGAATTTTGAACAATTCATACAACTCTAACAATATGAGATAATTCGTATGACTCATGAATGAATATATTCTCTTCTGATTTCCCGTAATAATATCGGAGTAGTTATACCACACGTGATTTGTCTAAAGGCCACCGCACACGGAGGGAATTGGGAAGCGCGCTCTGTCACTCGTGCCACTCGTCACTCGTGCCAGAGTTCGCTTCCCTATTTGCGATAAATCGGGCACGTGTTACCGCAAATAGGGAAGCGCACTCTGTCAGTCGTGCCAGAGTTCGCTTCCCTATTTGCGATAAATCGGGCACGCGTTACCGCAAATAAGGAAGCGAACTCTGGCACGAGTGACAGTGTCAGAGTGCGCTTCCCAATTCCCTCCGTGTGCGGGGGCCATAATGTATATGCACAGTCTTTATATTAGCCCACGTCTCTGTCTACTGTCTATATAGATGCGTAAATGTATACACTTCATGGACATTACATTTGTCTACACAATCATCATTGTCTACAGTCTACACGTAGACTAAGTGTCTATATGTTTTAACAGTTAAATTCTACACATTCATTGTTTGCCGCCTACACACCATTAGTTGCGTATACTATAGATGCCAGTGACAATACATTATAGATGTACATGCATGTCGCTTTATATTCTGTACGCTTTATATTCTATATATATATGATGCCAATTTCTACACTACAGACAGGTAAAACAGGAAACGTTGATGATTATTGTAGGGTCAAAACATAAATGAAACTTATCTTTGCAACAAATGGATTGATGTTTAACATTCTTATAAAATAGTATTTACGACTATATATTTACTATACAAGCGTCTGTTGGACACATTGGTAAGTATACTGAACAAAAATAGAAACTTCACATTTTATAATTACTAGTAGGCCTACTTTATATTATAACTATTATATTATAATGTTTCAGACTAATGTGATAATAAATATGGTAAAGGCTACGCATAGTTGCGTTGCATTTGCCTCCTTGCAACATGCAATCTAAGGATATTCGCTATGCCAGTGGCAGGGAATCGTCACGTGATAAAATGGAACGATTGTTTAAAGATATCGATAAATCGGAAACGAAAAAAAAACAAAAAAACGAGACAATGCTCCCAGTTTGGTACTTAGTATAAAAATGGCGAGAGACAACGGCGACAGGATGAAAGAGTTTCCACAGTATATGTCTCCCGTGTACCGGAAGTCAACTAGGTGATGACAAGGACAAGGGCAATGACAAGGACCATGACATGCAGTAAGTGGCTTGATTAACAGTTTACCAGTATTTGAATAAACACGACGAATATGAATTGCATTGATTCATCTAGAGTACTAGTATTTCAAATGATTTATCTCGGGAGTGTTCGTACTTATAACGTCATTCGGAGTGACACATCAATTTATATTAACACATGTTGTTAGTTACAAGTAAAACAATTTTGTGTCCAGCTGAATTTCAAAGACAAATGATTTTATATTTGACATCATTAAAGCGAGAACGATTTTTTTAAGTAATTAATCTTGACTAATGAACAATCGCGAATAGAAAATGTTCAAGAATAAGGTTTTTCTGTAATTGTTCATCGTGTTAAGAAACACGCCACTTCGATAGCTCCCGCAGCGACGTTAAACTCCATATTCACTCACTCACTCACTTCGATAGCTCTACTAGAAATAGCTACAACTATTGCGGTCTATCTAACTTGCGTAACTAGCCTTGCACAACTTTTTCAAGATACTTTATCAATTGTTTCGATGTACGACCAAGGGCAATTAATATAGGCGCTGCAAGTGGGTCGAATTCTATTTATAGACGTACCCAGTTTACTGATTTTGGTGATACGCGTGTAGGTGAAATGTGCATGGTTATTGTCTTATTTACGTACCTTACGTCGCCTCACGATTTATTACCCGTGAACCATGCTGAACAACATAATTCATCT
>JAUTBZ010174043.1:0-10138 GCA_032361785.1 Lepetodrilus galriftensis | reverse complement strand
AGAGAGAATGAACGAGAGACAGAAGTGGTATCCTCACGGTATGGATACTATGGTACCACTGGGTACCACGATACCAATTGATACCTCGCAATACTATTGCAATAGTAGAATTGGCCTCGTTAGTCACCCCTATTAATTAGCATACTATCACAGATGTTTATGGTTGTTTTGGACTAGTTCTTCGCTATACAACTGCAAAATACATTCACTTGACATACATAAAATCATGTTTGGACTTCCAAAAACCTTTCCACCGCCGTATGGTAGACAAACATCCAATGCAAACCCCCATAGATAGCTGATAGACAACCTGAATATTTGCGTCGTTATATAAATGCAAGGGGACATAACTCAGTGGTACGATTTCACGCAATGGCAACGTCAAAGGGGACATAACTCTAATGTTTACTCTAATTCCTTCTTAGATGCATCAAAGATAAGATAAAGAGCGGAACGTTCCCTTATGATTTATTTTGTAACTATTGAGTATTGGGGACTAAGTACATCAATAAATAACAACTTTTGGGTGGATAAATAAAGCGTAATTAGTCTCAGATCGAAATTCTTTTGTCCATTATACAGATCTATCAAGTATGCCTTTAACATACCATCCTTGTTGCATCTGTGGTTAAAGACTGTAACAGACGAATGTCAGTAACCGTTCAGCGGTTGTGCCATAATCAGAGTTCGAAATCAATACAATGCAGATATATTTGTTCTTCAAAGCATTTTCTCAACGGTGCGTGTAAGCATTATCTCCTTTCATAGATTCTTGGGGAAAACAGTAACGGGTGTCTGTTGAAGACAACTAGGTACATGTACGTCCAATCAATCCAATTAACTTAAATCTTTGTTCAGAAGTTATGTATTTTAGAGGACTATTTATTGTGTTCGACTCTCCGACTATTCCATGTCCAAACTAATAAAACGCAAACCACTATTATAACGTCAGGTTTAATGGTCATGTTCATGATAGTATACCATATCCTTCGAGCAAGGACTATTTTAAAGGCATATATCACAGATATTTATGGTAATTCTTTAGTAGTTCTTAGCTACAACTGCAAATTAAGTACATTCACTTGACATACATAAAATCATGTTTGTACCTCCACCACTCTTTCTACCGCTGTATGGTAGAGACGATTCCACTTCAACCTGAGTGAGTATGGTCGTAGTTTTACTTGCTTCATTATACCAATGCAAGGGGACATGACTCAGGGTGGTACGACTAAAATATAATACGTAACGGCAATGTTTGCTTGCAATTCTTTCATAGATCAGTTGATGCATCAAATACAAGATAAATAGCGGAACGTTCCCTTTATGAATATAAAATATTAATAGGTTGATAACTATCAAGTACTGGGGACTAAGTACATCGGTAAATACTAGTAATAACAACTTTTGGGTGGATAAATCAAGCTTAATTAGTCTCAGATAGAAATTCGTTTGTCCATTATACAGGTCTATCAACTGTGCTATTATTATTTTTAACCTAGCTATGGAGCAAACAGACTTAATCTGACGCATGACTCATGAACATCCGGGATACAACAGAAAGGAACCGCAATATCTTCGGCAATACACAGTAGATAAAAATGACGACATAAAAAATGTTAGTTTCATAGATTTCATGACAAGTTAACAGAATGAGCTATCGATCCTTAGTGGAGCACTACATCTTTATACGCTGAAAACTATAAATATCGTATGACATTTAGCCTGAACATATACTGTTTGAATATATACATTGTTTAGCATAATCCATATGTGGGATTTTAAATATGTATATGGGGAGATGTGTTACCTACAGTATACAATCGATTGTACCCGTTATGGACAGAGGCGCTGTTCCACTGCTTTCGGGCTTTATATCAATATACATGTAATAACTAATATAAGAATAGTATTCAATGGAAAAAGGCAAGCTTTTCTCACGTAATTGCAATGTCAACATCTACACCATGTCCATTGAACATATTCAAATACACTTGAATCCAATCATTTTCATAGCATTTATGTGCATAAACATGAATGTGGATAGATTATAATTTACTCACTATCCATTATTCATTTCCTGTCACAATCCGACCATGCCTGCACTAAGCAGCTCACTAATAATAATTACATCCGTCGATTAAACGATCGATTCTGTTATAGATCATTCTCACGTTTAACATCAACAACAATATGAAGATTGGCTGTGCCCAGGACCCTTGGGGCGACCCTGGGGGCTAATAAAGGATTTTCGTCAACATGATTGTATTTATAATTGCACTTGGCCTTGGCAGCATGCAAGCATTAATACATCAAACATTCACTAAATCATAGACAAAAGTGCATATATGTGTATATGTTTTCACACAGACATTGTGTGTATACATGTATAAATGTATACATCATCTTAATGTTCGGTCACCAAATTTATGCCAGTTAATCTGTCAAATAAATGCAGTCAGTTTTTCATTTAAGACATTTAAAATATTGAATCTGTGAATTAAAATTCATTGAATATTTCATGCATTTTACACATTGCCTGATTTTAGACATGAACGCAATAAATGACAGTACATCAAGCATGTACCCAATTATAGGCAGTACATCAAGCATGCATTCGACTATAAACAGTACATCAAGCATGCACTCAGACAGTACATCAAGAATGCATTCGTCTATAGACAGTACATCAAGCATGCACTCAGACAGTACATCAAGCATGCACTTAGATAGTACATCAAACATGCACTCAATTATAGACAGTACATCAATCATGCACTCAACTATAGACAGTACATCAAGCATTCACTCAGACAGTACATCAAGCATGCACTCAGACAGTACATCAAGCATGCATTCGACTATAGACAGTACATCAAGCATGCACTCAGACAGTACATCAAGCATGCACTCAGACAGTACATCAAGCATGCACCCAATTATAGACAGTACATCAAGCATGCACTCACTCAATCATAGACAGTACATCAAACATGCACTCAATTATAGACAGTACATCAAGCATGCACTCAGACAGTACATCAAGCATGCACTCAATTATAGACAGTACATCAAGCATGCACTCACTCAATCATAGACAGTACATCAAACATGCACACAATCATAGACAGTACATCAAGCATGCACGCAATTATAGACAGTACATCAAACATGCACGCAATCATAGACAGTACATCTACTATCTGTACGATATAAGTTCATATATATGTCGTATTATATTAAATTGTAATTGTATTTTTGTTCTCATTTAAAACATATGCTATCATTAGTATACCATGTCATTGAGATATTTTCCTTGGTCCAAATAAGTTAGATATATTGCATATTTGTAGTTGGAATTTAAATTGTTCGCAGAGAAAACGAAGACTAATGTTAACATCTTGCTTTCTTATGAAGCTGCACGCATACGTTAAAATAACCAGACACGGTAACTTCAAAAGATCATTTCCGAAATTGTCGACAAGATGGTCGAAATTGTTTCAAATTGGTTCATGTACTATATCATACATGCCATTTAAAACGTGACACCATCTATGTATTCTGAAAAAATCTGCATCAGTTATTGCAAATATATGATTCAGGAATCAAGAATATAAAACTATTATAATATAGTGAATGAATTCCAAAATCTTTACATTTTATTTCTAATGAACCAGATTTATTTGCTTAACAACAAGTTATGTCTATGTTTTTCCTGGTGAGAAAATACTACCTTTGAACAATATCAAAACGCCATTTTTGAAAATGAATCCCAAATTAGTGACAACTTGACCAAGAACATGAAGAAGCTTGTGCGATGAAATGGTTAGGTAGATTAAACTACATGTATATTTCTTTGTTTTTATTAATAGTAGTTATCGTATTAAAAAACAGCATCACAATGGTATAGTCGAATAGAACATATATACACTACCGGTATTCTTGTTACAGTTTCATAGTGAATGATAACTTATGATATTCCATATTATGACGCATATATATCATAAGTTATCATTGAATGCTGGGTCATTACTGTATTTTGTTATCGTTTTTGGTTACTGTCTGTCGGTTATTTAATTGCCTATTATGCAAAGTTATATCTCTCAAGTTATTCATCTCAACGTTTCGTCTTTGTGCTGCAAACGTACCCTGTGTATTCTGCAACTGTCATCTGCTTTTTACAATATCCATGATTACAGAGAATTATTAGTTATACTATACAGTACAGTATAGATAAATGGTAGTAATAATAATGATGATGATAATGATGATGATGATGATGATGATGATGATGATGATGATGTTACTATTACTAATACTACTAATAATAACATAACAATAATGTTTAAAAATAAGAAGAAGAAGAAAAATAAGAAGAAGAAGAAGAAGAAGAAGAAGAAGAAGAAGAAGAAGAAGAAGAAGAAGAAGAAGAAGAAGAAGAAGAAAGAGAAAAATGAAAATAATAAGAAAAATAACTTATTCTTTTAAATCTTGCTAATTCTTCTATTATCCATCTCTCATTCATTCATTAAATATTTGTTCTTCAGTATATTCCTCATGCATATGATTATATTTTCATGTTCCCATATTAAACACACAAATAAAATGCTACAATTTATAAAGCTCACAAAAGAAACACAATTGTTTTGATACATTTAACAGCGCCAGATGGTGAAATAACTTCTCCTTCTCCTTAAACTCCATTTCTGATGTCGTTTGGTTATTTCTGAGTAAAACTGTGAAGTAAATTTCAATTAGAGACATGTCTCAAGTTAAATTTACCATAAAATATAATCGTGACAACAGGTTAAGCAAACATGTTCCGAATGCAAAACATTCGGAGTGAAGCCAAATATTACTTACTTGATACGTATATATATTTACCCAGTGCGACTCTCAAATGCTAAAGTTTAAACTTTTCCAACCGCATTTGTTTTCAACACGAATCTCAAATTGCTTAAAACTCCATCATATTTTCAAACTTATAAAAATCACTTTGATATTATCGTCAGTTTATTTATTTAGCTTCGCAAAGTCGTTCGGGAGCTGTGAGAAAACCTGGCTTCGAGGGAATATTTCGTTTCAAAACAGGTATCGGAATTACAAGCGGTTTCAGTTTTCTCGTTTTCTCCTTTCCCACCGGGACCCCAGGTTCAGATAAGTGTAGCAGTTGTCATATATTCTTACTTTGAAGATATGTGGGATTCCGTCATCAAGTCTCTACAAGTTAGTTTCTATAACTCTTGTCATCACCGATCGTATCTCAATAACGCACACTATGACAGCAACACACTGGTAAGCCGTACCGTTTTCCTAATGACAAAATCAGATGTACTTTCAGGCCTTTATGTAGATCCTCTCTAAGTGCTATGCGAACAATAATAACTTGGGTAATTCTGAAAGCTTTTCAAATGAAGAATTTGGTTCTTATTGGATACATTTGATCGGAATGTGTATTATTATTCCGATTTATTCTTTGGCTTAGTTCAAAAGTTAAAAAATATAAAATCAAAAGTAATAACTAATTATTTACTATTCAGTAATTATTCAGCAATTATTAGTTAATTACTCATACATTAATTAAAACCATATGTACGTATAATTATAAACCATATAACGGTAATTAATACTATTTCCATTAACCAGATCAATGTTGAAAACATATGTAACAGTTCTATAGAGAATTCGCTGTGATCGTGCACTATTAATATGATGAAACACATGATCTATCTTTGTTTGTAAGTCTCCTAGTCTACATAACTTCATAGAACTGTATTGCAAAATGTTGTTTTTCCATGACGTATATATGATGCTAGTATATTTTCTGGGAGGAAGTACTATACGTTTTCCAGTAAACATAGATAATAAACATCCTGTTAAATTTAGCATTGACCATCACCTATATTACTTGCCTACGTCTAATGGCGAAAATAGTGATAGTCCAGTTTGACTTTGATCGATTCGCACTGCGACTTTCCAAGGATAACGAAGTTGTTTTTTATGTTCTCTTTGATCAGATGTTTGTTACTTTAGCCCTAGGTTCGTAACATTAACAAAACTAACAACAAGACCCAAATGTAAAAGAGTTTGATTAGACGTTCGTATCTTAGCTATAAGTTTGCAAAACTAACGAAATAAAAAATAAATAAAAAAGTCAAATTCAATTTAAATAGCCATTTTCTTTTTCGCTTTATCTGTTTAATACACAAGTTAAATACATATAATATACATGCACAAGTAGTGCCAGTTATATAAGTGTACACGGTACAAGTCGCTGTTTGTGCGCTATATCTTACTTCATAGTTGTTGCTCGTTATCTTCTAAAGTAATATATGCGATAAGCAAATTGCCGTGAGGTAATTTAAAACTGAGAAATCACTCATTCACCCACCACTTGCGTTGCTTAAAGTTGGGATTTTCCTTTCAGGAAAAACCATCAAGCAATTTCGACTTTCTAATATGCGTCGCGACGTCTCTTGAAAATCTTCACATTCTGTCGCGTTGTAATAATTAATGGTTTGTATAATGTAGACGTCACGCGTCTGTATATCTGTACAATTTACTTTTCGTGGGAACACAACGAAACATCAAGGATATACTGTTGATTTGAGTTTACAAATGACAGTATTCCTGGAACACCCCACTGGTCACGTTTGGGTTCGGTCATCGGTCAGAATAACCTCATTTCCGTATTCCTTATCTATGGATTTCCAAATATTTATTTTTGATTTTTGATTGATACATAATTAACGACTTTTTCCAAAACGGCTTGGGTAACTATCTCGACTCGCACGTCAAACACAAGAGCCGATAAACCCGTAAACTATCTCGCACTAATTACTTTGTTGGCGTATACAGAATACCACGTGATGCGATAGTTTACGCTATAGGCCTCAGACAAGGAAAATCTATACGTCCTCACTCGTTCCATAATACGTGTCCATCAAATCTAATTTTTCACCTATCCAGATCCCTTAGATAAAGACCAACACAAGGACGTTACTATTGGTCCATGAAGCACGACTTGAATCCTCTTTCAACAAGGGCTAATTGGCATCTCTCGTCTTCAAATGGCGCGGAAACCATGTGCGAGCGCTTGGCGCGCGAGTCGAGATTCTTTCTGGGAATTTGGCACCGGGTTTTGGTCGCCTGGCTGCTTCACTGCCAGTGATTGACATGGCGAAATTGAGGGAGTATCTGAGAACCACGGCGTTCCTCTGGTAGCGTGGGAATCCTTCTCACGAGCGTCCTGAGTCTCAGATCACCATCAGCCTAAACCACGCTCAATCCAAATATGTTTTTCATTTCAATGCTGATCGTGGCGATAAGAACCTCTGTTCTGGTTTCTGTCAGCAGCGAAGGGAGGAGGAGGAGGAGGAAGAGGAGGAGGAGGAGGAGGAGGTGGGAGGCGCTGCTCAGTACTCATCGCAGCGCGTGTTGATGTAGGATTGCTGGCGGTGATGTAATGGTTTGTTTGAAGACATGTTGGTGCCTATGCCTACCTTCGCTGAGAGGAGCTGACAGGTGGATGACAACGGTGAAGACTACCAGGCGGATTCGCTCGTTGGTGGTTCTGTACAACCCGAGTGGTAACAGAACAGAACATTGTTCTTGATAGGATGCATTGTAGTAGAATGTGTGATTGCATGATTACTATCATAATGTGTGTGTGTGTGTGTCTGTCTGCCTGCCTGCCTGTCTGTCTGTCTGCCTATCTGTCTGTCTGTCTGTCTGTCGTCTCTCTCTCTGAGAACAGAACCATTTATTGAGTATACGGTGGTAGATGAATTGAAACAGAACACAAACATAACTAACTTTAAAAACACCCACGCGAAATAAATAGAGCATGAAATATTGAATAATAATATTGAACGAAAAATGAAAGCAGTATTCTACTGTGGAATTATACACGTATACAATTATAATCTACTATATAAGCATAAACAAATATAGACTTTAGGCAAATATTAGTTAATATTTAAACATTATTAAATTAAATGTAATAATATGTGTTGGTCCAAGTGCCATCGAAATTATGGGTTCGAATCCCGGATGTATACATAGTACTGCGATCATGATCCCTAGCGTCATGCGTCGCTCCGTGATACGACGGTATCGAATATCAAGCTGACACAGAATATTTATATAAATAGTATTGATTACCATATTTAAACCGTTAAATCATTCCGTCTTTGTGTACACACTACAATATTTTTTTTATGCAAATGAAGATTCCATCTTGAACCTTTAAATCGGTTGATTTTGTTTAACGATAATCCACTTGTATTTATGCTGAAATAATCGTGAAATGTTTTGATACTTTATTTCGAAACAAGTACAACGCATATGTCGTGGTGTATCAGCAGCACCCAAACAATTGAAAGAGATAGTCGTCATTAAATCATTTGAAGTTTCCCAATCCGTAAAAAAAACCATACATCCTGACCCGATGAACGATTATAATCTCACAAAATCTTAAAACAAACAATTTATAATGAAAATTGCTACAGTCATGAAGTGTGCGTTTTTTTCTGTCTCGCACGTGCATTTCTAGATTAACTAGCGATCCCTCTTAGCGGGTTGCAGAAGACATTCAATAAAACATTCTCCGAGAGTTCTTCCCCCCTGCCGTGTGGGAGCATTCCTTGCTCGCTGCTGTCGAAGCGAGTTACGCATAGGCCAATTTATCAAGTGTCTTCTTTGGCAGGTGTTGTCGATTTCACAGAATGTAATTGCTCCCAGACGCGCTTGTTTAGACACATGCTAACCATGTTAATTTCTGGTTTTGATGGCCTATTTCACGCTAGTTTGGACTATCTTGCGAGGTGAAAGCGTAAGAGCACACGATGGTAAAGTCGAAGGTATTCCAAGTGCATCTTTTTCTTTGGCATCAGGAGGTATCATTTATATACAATGAGTCCTATTGTCAAGAGAATAGAATAGGAGAAACACAACTGAAATAATAATAGAATTCTGTTTATAATCTCCCACAGGTGCAAATGTTAAACATAAATTAATTTCGTAAATCCCCCCAGTGTCGTTATCATATATATAACTATTTCACACTAATAGGCGCTTAATATATAGCAATAATAACAGGTTATACAATATTCATAAAAACATAGCGGTGAACAGGAAAAAAGAAATCTTGAAAAAAGCAAGAAGGTTCACCAATTAAAACTTCAAATATTTGTTGGGTTATATCCTGTAATATAAATAGCATTTTTTCCCCCGTAGTTCTGTTATTGCTCTACGTGATCTTCCTTGTCGCAAGGGCAGATAATCCGATAAGTCTACCAGGGACGGAAGTAAATTTGCCAACAGCTATATGCATCTTATCTAAAATTATAAACGACGGTATTCGTCATGAGAACAAGGAATGGCATATTCTATATGCAACATGTACTTACAACGTAAACATAATGTCAACTGATTTATATACAATAAAATGGGCGAATTTTAAACATCCGTGCGAATCGGGTCCAATATTTTATAAATATTTCTGTCGCACTTGTAGGATATACGTTATTAAAGGAAACTGACACTTGTGACATTTTAATCAACTAAAGTATATGCATGTTCAAACGTCATATGCAAAAGATTAGCATCTTCATTACATGTGTTGGACTAGGATATTTTACATCTAAAAGCATACATTTTGAATATATATATATATATGCGAATGTTTCTCATTATTTCGTCCATGGTTATACGCACTGTTAAAAACTTGAAATAAAACAGAGCTCGTATCAAGTGTTCAAATTATGGCCACGCACACGTGCACAGATCCGAGTTACCTTGTGGTAATGAGTGGGTGAAAGCACCGGTGTAATTCGCCATTAATTGCCAGGCGAATTAGCTTTATCTTTCCGGAAATGGCCCTCTCCACCCGGCCTGACCCCAAAGGTGAGCGAACGTCATCAAGAATGTCAATGAGTTATCATGCAGCACTTGTACTCATCCCGAGCACCGAAGGGATCGAGTTCTCAAAGCAGGGTTCATTTCACACAAACATGGTCGTAAGATCTGGAAAGAGGAAGAGGAAGGAAGAAGAAGAAGAAGAAGAAGGAGAAGAAGAAGAAGAAGAAGAAGAAGAAGAAGAAGAAGAAGAAGAAGAAGAAGAAGAAGAAGAAGAAGA
>JAUTBZ010174032.1:0-10142 GCA_032361785.1 Lepetodrilus galriftensis | reverse complement strand
TACATATATATGTACCATTGGTACCAGTATTAGTTACCAGTACATATATATGTACCATTGGTACCAGTACATATCTATGTACCATTGGTACCAGTATTAGTGAACATACTTTGCAGTTATGGCTAATAGCTAGGCCAAAATGAGTATAACTATCTGTGATTGTATACCTTTAGATAAATGGCACGACCTGAATGAGCTTTTGAATGTTGATCATTTCACTTCTTAAGAGACTGATGAATGTTAAAGTTCACTGTGTCAGTTTGACATTTTTACTTTACAAGATGTAGACCGACATTATAGATGGGTAGATGCATTAGTCAAGGCCTAACATTTATTTACCATGTTCACCATGAGAACTGTCATAGAACTGGGTTTTGCACTTTTAGCCATCAAGGCTTTATTTGCCAGTCTGTAGAACTTTATTAGGAGAGTGATGTCATGGCTATTGGAATGTATTATTCATTATTTTGTTGTATGCAGAACATAAATATCTATTATGTATAATTGGCTCATTTATATATAATATTACATTAATAATAATATTCCTGGGTATCTACCTTGATGTCCATTTCTTTTTTTTGTGTATCTTCATGTCGACCCTCATTTCTATGAAAAGAGCATTGCACATCCCGGTACAAGCCTTTAGTTCACATGTAGTGTTCACATATAGTGTTCACATATAGTGTCCACCCACTGTGTTCACCCATAGTGTTCACCTGTCATGTTCACATGTAGTGTTCACATGTAGTGTTCACATGTAGTGTTCACATGTAGTGTTCACATGTAGTGTTCATATGTAGTGTTCATATGTAGTGTTCATATTTAGTGTGCATCTGTAGTGTTCATCTGTAGTGTTCACATGTAGTGTTCTACTGTAGTGTTCTATTGTAGTGTTCACTTGTAGTGTTCACTTGTAGTGTTCACCTGTAGTGTTCACCTGTAGTGTTCACCTGTAGTGTTCACCTGTAGTGTTCACCTGTAGTGTTCACCTGTAGTGTTCATCTCAGGTGCTGTGTACGTGTCCACGGAGGATGTGTTCCCCAACAAGAGACTGCAGCAGATTATCCATCATTTCCGACAGAAGTGGTCACCTCCGAACCTTCCTGACCCGCTCCCCAAACTGGGCGACAACATCTTCATCGAGCATGTGGCGGACATTGTAAGTA
Source organism: Lepetodrilus galriftensis (assembly GCA_032361785.1). NCBI lineage: Eukaryota > Metazoa > Mollusca > Gastropoda > Lepetellida > Lepetodrilidae > Lepetodrilus > Lepetodrilus galriftensis. The sequence continues at coordinate 8,976 of JAUTBZ010174032.1, read as the reverse complement.
TGTCATGTGTACTGCCCATACTGTTGTGCAGATAGGCGGTGATGTGAAGTAGTGGCACTGGTCCTGTGTAGCGCTTCTCAAAGCTCTCATATCTACTATGAGACTACAAATTCTACAAAGCTGTCATAAGTGCACAATCCCCATGTAGAGGTGGCTACGATAGTTCTGGTCTGGTAGTAGATAATAAATAATAATAATAATAATAAGATATGAGGGCTTCGAGAAACAATACCCTGTAGTCCAAGTTAAATGCCCAATGCTTACATACAATCACAGACCTAGTGGACCAACACATTTAACCCTCTCCCTGCTGAAGGCGACTTAAGTTGCCCAATCACATGCAGAAATAGAACACTTTGATTTTATTCAGCAGGGAGAAGGTTAAACACAATAGCCAGGTTCGAGTACCTACAACTTCCATGAAATCTAGCATATTATTAAATTATCATGGCTATACTTATTATTGATTTCACTGCCTACAGGCAAGTCATTGTTGAATACTAACATTTGCTCGTCTTCTAAACTGAGCCTCTCTATTGCATTCCTATTGCATGCTAGATTAACCCTCTCCCTGCTGAAGGCAACCAGAAATGCCCTAAATAGTTGTCTGTGGTTAAACCCAATAGGTCACAGCGGGTTACCCTAATATTTGAAACAGGTTCAAAAGTTAAAACTTAAGGTAGGAATCAATCTGTTTACTATTTCGCACTCACTTTTAACCCTACCCCTCCCCACCCTGCCCCTTTACTATCTTTTTGTTTCTTTCTGTATTATTCTTTCTTTCTTTCAAAGAAACAAACGGGTTTGGCTGCCAGGGTCTAGCGACCGGCAGCTTTGGTTTTCCGCTTCAATTTCACTGCCAGTAGCTTTATGCAGAAGGTGACTTTGAAGCGAACCTCGGAGATCTGCTTCTGCAATACAGGCAGGATCGCCATAACCATTTTTGCTTCTGCTTTTTTTTTTCTCTTCATCTGTCCTCTGCTTTATGTGTTACTTTTGTGAAGCTGTAGCGTGATGTGATGTCAATGACTGAAATTATATTTCCAGCTAGTTAACAGGGATGGAAACTTACCATTAAAACTTACTAGCCCGAATAGTGATACGAATAACAAATGTTTTTAAAAAAAAACATGAATTCCTATTAGCCCCTAGGATACCTATATAGACTTTGTTTGGGGCAAAATTTATACCACTAGAATCAGTTGGGTGTATCCTGTGTCACTGCATAAAAATATATGAAATATAATGTATGAGTATAGAGATGTGTGTGATTTATTGTGTGAAATTGGCCAAAAAATGGCAGTCAAAATGAATATATATTTTGTAAGTGAACACACCAAACCTCACACAGCACTGATAATTTAACACTTTTTGTAATGTACCTTTGGCAAATGGTAATAGACATATGTATGAGATTAAATAACTAAATACAATCCCAAACTTGTTCATTTCAATGCACTAATGACTTAATTCCAATGCAATATATTATACAATATTGCCAAATTCTTAACATGAGGGATCATTTGGAATAATAATTAATTAAAATGTTACAATATAGACCTAACAGTGTTGTAAATACATTGTATAATCCAATCCATGTTAATGGTTGATAATTAAGTATGTTTGTGGATACCTTTGATGAAATTTGAAGACATTTGAATCCAGGTTTTGATATGCACTTGAGACATGGTGAAATTGAAATGAGTTTTCACTTATTTGATCAACCATTGTAGCACGACTTTATATTTAGGTAAGAAATACATAGCTATTTAGCATTGTAGCCTAAATAAAGAGAGGAAATTGGTATCAAATACGTTTTTCAAGGAATATGTACCTTCCACAGATATGCACACTCTACAAAATCTCTCTCGAACATATTATGTTGCTGGACAAGTTTATGAATGAGACATTTTAAGCTTTTAAACTGTCCAAATATGGAAATTTCATCTTCTTCGTAACCGGAGTAACAGACTAAGATGTATTTTAAAATGTACACAACCTAATTTGTATGTTTAAATATTTTTTTATCGCAGACTTGCCTGGTGATCTTAGCAACAAAGGACCATGTGCAAACAACACATAAATGGCCCAACTACACTTAATTAGACCAAAATAATCATAGTGAAATGAACACATTTCTGAAAAGTATTATTCATGCGGTTACTTATTGTTCAAAATCTAACTTATAATCGTAAAAATTAAAATATTACAGCTATTAAAATCGACCTACGAACTTCCGAAATTAATTTTCTTATTGGTAACATAAACTAAAATTGTGAATTATGTTTACAAGTGGTTTGTGGTCTTTAACCATTATTCACGTTATAATGAAATCCACTTTTACTTTTCAAGGTTCTTGGACATTCCAGTTTTACTTTTCAAGGTAAGACTGGAAAACCAGTCACATACATCGGTGAGCAATCCGGGAAACAAATAACATTACGATCTCAGTAAATTTTAGACATCTATTAAATCTGCTCAAACATAGTACCGGTATATGCATTGTAAAATAAGTTCAAATTGAAAAAATATTGACAGTGTAGCTACACATAATTAAATAATTACCTACAAATACTGTCGAGTGTTAACGCCAATTGAGAAAATGTATGGACAGTATGAAATTGCATGTATTTCTTTGCATTGTGTAAAAGTTGCCCCTATTTGAATGACAAAATGGATTATACACTGTAATTATGCAAATCTTCTTCTTCTTTGTTTTTATGCTAAAATAATATACAAACAGTAAAAACAAGAATTACAGTTATATTAATTATTATGTTTGATAATGTTAGCGATATTCTTCCAATTAACAGGGGTGATGCTATTTCATGTGCTATGGTGGCAGTACCTATTTCACACTGGCATTTCTGTCGCTGTACACTAGTATTTTCTGGTATCACATGTATATATTTACCTAATTTAAAAAGTAATTGAAGCCAAAATACCAAATTCGGATCTATTTTCAGGTGGATTCTAGCACAAAGTCATAAGGCCTATTGATTTCTGTTGGCTTATTATAAATGGTAATATTACTATCGCTGCGTGAAAGTGATAGGGTGATGTTTTGACACCAGAAGGTTCTAGTTCAGGGCAGCATTTCACAAAGCTCTTGTAAAGTTATGGTCTCGTAAGATTAACAAGAGGACATGGTAGTGGTTACAAGACCACTATCATTGTTTCACAAAGCTCTCGTAAAGTTATGGTCTCGTAAGATTACAGTGCCAAACACCAGTCAGGAGTCAATCAAACACCAGTCAGTGCCAAATACCAGTCAGGAGTCAGTGCCAAACACCAGTCAGGAGTCAATCAAACACCAGTCACAGAGTCAATGTCAAACACCAATTAAGTCAGTGCCAAACACCAGTCAGGAGTCAGTGTCAAACACCAGTCAGGAGTCTGTGTCAAACACCAGTCAGGAGTCAGTGCCAAACACCAGTCAGGAGTCAATCAAACACCAGTCAGGAGTCAATGCCAAACACCAGTCAGGAATCAATGCCAAACACCAGTCAGGAGTCAATGCCAAACACCAGTCAGGAGTCCGTGTCAAACACCAGTCAGGAGTCAATGCCAAACACCAGTCAGGAGTCAATGCCAAACACCAGTCAGGAGTCAGTGTCAAACACCAGTCAGGAGTCAATGTCAAACACCAGTCAGGAGTCAATGCCAAACACCAGTCAGGAGTCAGTGTCAAACACCAGTCAGGAGTCAATCAAACACCATTCAGTGCCAAATACCAGTCAAGAGTCAGTATCAAATATCAGTCAGAAGTTGGTGCCAAACGCCAGTCAGGTCAGTGTTGAACACCAGTCATGAGTCAATCAAACACCAATCATGCAGGAGTCAATGTTAAGTACCAATTGAGTCAGTGCCAAACACCAGTCAGGAGTCAATGTCAAACACTAATTAAGTCAATGCCAAACACCAATCAGGAGTCAATGTTAAACACCAATTGAGTCAGTGCCAAACACCATTCAGGAGTCAGTGCCAAACACCTGTCAGGAGTCAATCAAACACCATACCAGTCAGGAGTCAGTACCAGTCAGGATCTATCATACTATACCAGTCAGGAGTCAGTACCAAGCTTCAGCCACTGTGGATCTACTTCACCCAAAAGCGCAACATTGTAAATAGAAGAGAAATGGAGCAAAAGGAGTAGCACACGGCTTCAAAAGTTATTGGATCGAGTATTGTCTCTCACCATTGTGTATTTACAAGAGTAGTTTTCAACTTACAACTGCTTACCCCTTCTGATAGAAAACACACATAAATGTATGGTACCATAATGTTATGAGAGCTCTGTAAAACCTTCACACATCATTACGAGACCGCTATAAGAGTCCTTATGATCTAATACTAGATACAAGAGCTTTGTGATATGACACCCAGGCAACTAACACTAACAAACCTCGGCAGACCGGGAAAGTGCAATACAAAATACTCTTTTATGAACAGAGTGGTATACCCTTCGTTTATAGATTCTTTTCAATTGTTCATCTCTCTGAACTCAGCAGATGGACAAACAACAGAACCACCAAATGGGCGACCCAAACCAAAAGGTATAGATCTTGTATATTAATATCACAGCAAACCATGCGTTGATAGTTCTTCCAACGTATTATCCTCTCTTATGTGTCATGTTGTCCTATCCACCCTATAAGCATCATTTCATTTCTCTTGTAATATTTTATCTTTCAGTGGGGGTGTTTAATCTGCTAGAACTATGTGTAGAGTCGAACACATTTGAGTCGAACACAAGTGCCAGGGTAAATAGAAGACCAGAGATCTTCTGCTACTTGATCCACTCTCAAGTAACATATCACAAATCTCTAGCATCGTCCAATAAATACATACTTGTATACTAAGTGACAAAAGAAACGCGATGTGCGCATATCATTATAAACTATGCTCAATTTTAACACAATATTATTTCAGGTGATATTTCGATTCATAAAATCATTAAATTGTGAATATGAATACGGTACTTTCATAGATGAAGATAAGTATTTCAATTAAAAGACAAGGTTTTCTGGTCAGGATTAATTACAATAATAATAAGTAATTTATATAGCACCTAGAATCTAGACTAGTTACTCAATGGTACTGAACAAAAATGCCATGAAAAGAAATGTCTAAGCTGAAGAATTTGCCTGGTTGAAGAGGTAGGTCACCAGACTGCAGCAGCTGTCACATCACATAATTATGGGGATGGAATTTCATAGCCATTGAGAAGCAACAGCAAATGCTCTGTCGCCCACTTTCTCACGAAACTGGGCAAAAATCCCAAAACCCAAAATCGTTGTATGACAAATGCCATATTTATTTTTGAAAGAATACAGTCTTGCCTGTTAATGTACAAACTTTCAGGACTCAGACTGAAGTATATACATCAAACAATACAAGCATTTAACTTAATGGTTATAAAAATACTATAGTGGATAACGTGAAAGAACCAAATACATGTTTCATTCTTTGCTAAATAAGATAATATGTCTGCTTCAACAAGCAATCGTAAATTATATTCAATTAACAAATAGAGGGGTGAACATTATAAAATATGCTACAAGGTTTTGGGAATTTCTTTTTTTTTTTGGACTTCATCGGTCTCAAACATGGATATGACCCATCAGAATGGCATGGGGAATTACAACTTTAATCACACCAGTATAGACTATCATTTTTTAGTTATTAGCTTTATATGCTTCCTGTACAATATATGCAGCATCAACATATGGGGTCGAATTTGTGAAAAATCCTTAACGATGACCGATTTATTTGGTCATCATCATCTGATAAAAAAATATGTAGCTGTTGATTTTTCGTGGTTAATCAAAGTAGCCCTTTGTAACGAATGAAATAGGGGTAAATTCGACCACTTAAACGAACATCTCTGTGAATAATTGACCGATTCGCATAATCATTTTTGGGAGAGATTCATCAGCAGGTACACTATTGGTGTACAGAGTGCCATTGTCAATAACTGTTATAGTTTTGTGTACTTCATCCCGTAACAAGTGAAGGAACAAATATGTACACTTGATTGTGAAACAGCCGCTAGTGTTAATAATAATGATTAAACAATGTTCATATCGGAGAATACTTAGCATCAAAAGCACCACGTTCTCCGGATTTTAAAACAGAAAGTACGTCTGTGCAAACAATCTACGCATTCTCCCAAAGCACATGGATCGATCTTTTTTTGCTACGAATAAATAATATTCTATTATATTAAATCACATTCCTTTCGTCGTACTTATCGCTGGCGATATCGCAAAACTGGGATAGACTGGAGGCTGACATCTTTCAAAGGGAAGTTAGTGATTAGGGCTCAAACGGGTAGGACATTTGGTACTCGAGTACTCATGTTGAATTACTCGACGAGTACTTGAGTACTCGCCTGCATGTCGCGAAACGCAATTGCCTTCGGTTGCGAAGAAAATGAGCAAACTAAGGGGGGTCCAGGGGCATGCTCTCCCGGATTTCTTTAAAACTGAGACGGCCAAATAAGCGATTTCCTGACTTTTTCGGTCGTATTTAACACGTATACTGTAACTCTTTTCGAAAAGCAAACTATGTTTAATCATTTTTAGATGTCCGCCATTGGTCATTACAAAGGGGAAATCATTCTCGAGTACTCGAGTATCAATTTTCTTCATAATACAAGTGAGACTATATGAAGTGCAGATCTTTAAAACATACTTTAAAACATACTCGCCCGAATGATGATATAAATAACAAAACATGAAATTACTACTCGCCCGTAGGATACCTTTAACATTACGAGAAATGGATCGGGCCGCCGGGCGAGTGGGAACTTCTAACACAGCTATGTACTTGTTCATTCCGTTCCAGTAAACAGCATTTCTAGCCCTCAGTTTCATCTTGTTCTGTCCATTGTGACCAATGTGAAGCTGTTGGAGAATGTTCTCCTTGATTTCTTCTGGTATAACTACTCTTTCTCCCTTCAATATCACTCCATCTGCCACAGACAGTTCGTCTCTGAAACTCCAGTATTGTCGCATATCTGTTGGAAGTTCATTCATCGTCTCCGGCCATCCGTTCACAATTACTTCCATCAGTTGATTCAGGACTTCATTGCTTCTTTGTTTCATCTTCCTTGTTCTCAGAAAATCTCAACAAATCCACTCTGATGTCCACATCCATATTGTCTCTGTTATCTGGATGTGGGCTTCTGCTCAATACATCAGGCACGTTCATAGTCAGTTCCTCGTCGGTATTCCATCGTGAAATTGTTACCTTTGCAGCTTAAGCATCATTCTCTGAAGTTGGCAGAGCTGAGGTTATAGAGTCTTGTTCAGGATCATGATGAGTGGTCTTAGTCTCTACATGAAACTGTTTTCCATAGATGCAAGTCTTGAATCATTCCACTCCAAAACATACAGCTAGCAATTTTCTTTCAATGTTGACATAGCGACTTTCTGCATTGGATAGTGTCTTTGACGCGTATGCGATTGGTCATTCTTCACCAGACTGGGTTTTTTCTGCACTAGAGCTGCTCCTAACATCTTCTGACTCGCATCAACTTGCAATATAGCTGTTCCGTTGACATCATAATCTTTCAGTGTTGCATCTTCTGTCACAAGAGATTTCAGTTCTTCAAAGCAATGTTGATAATCATTGTCCCAAATGAATGGTACATCTTGTTTCAGTAGCTGTTAAATCGGTGAAGCTTTCTCTGCAAGGTTGTTATTGAATGGACAGGAATTGGCTGAGTCCCAGGAATTCTTGTAATTCCTTCTCGTTGATGGCATGTTCTGTATATCACTGATCTTCTTTGGATCTGGCTGTATTCCATCTATTCCATACACCATTCCAAAGCATGAGACTTTTCTTTCTCTTTTTTAAATTAAAAAAAAATATATTATTTTAAAATTATTTTTTTAATTTAAATTTATTCTTTTTTTTTCTTTTTTTTTCTTTTCTTTTTTCTTTTTCCAAAGAACGAGACTTGTTGCTTCTTGATATAGCACTTGTTGCTGTTGAAGATTAGCCAATGTTTCTCTGCAACATCCATCAACTGTACGAGTTTCTTGTCGTGTTCCTCTTCGGTTTTCCCGTACACGACAACATCGTCAGTTACGCACACTGCTCCATTGCATTTCTTTAAGATAACATCCATTCGTTGCTGAAAGATATCACTGATATGGGATGAATATTCACAATCCTTAGCACTCGGAAAAGGTGTAAATATCTGGTTTACTGTTATTAACGATCTATATTATTGCGACATGAAAATCGAGCACCTGTAGTTCACCTCGCAGTAATACTCGAAAACAAATGTCAATGTTTATCTTGCTTGTGTATAGCTTCATGTGTTATGTTGTTCGATGTTTGTTACATATTTATTTCACAATTTTAACCGCTGCCACTGTGTAATAGTTTATTGTTTGATCGACTTGATTTATTGATAGAGCACGTCGTTTGTCGGATATTTATTCCAGTTCGTACTACTTGTTACACAACTTATCTGAATTTATTACAGCAGCGACGTTAAACTCCATATATACACTCACTCACTTAAGGTTACAAAACATTTTGAGTACGATTTTATATTCAAGCTCAAGATTTATATGGGATTTGTGAACAAATGTTTTAGTTGAAAATGAAATCGTACTCAAGAAAGTTTCATATCTTTGGTTCTGTTGATAATTTGTGTAGTAACATGGTAAGTATAGAAATTTGTGGCAGTATAGTAAACAGAGTGTGTGTGTGTGGACCTGATTATAAGTCTATTCTTTTGTATTTGGAAATGTGGAGTGCCATGGTCTAGAGGTGAGGACATCACCTAGTAGGTACTTAGATCCGCACTACTCCCATCCACCCATCCACCCAGATGTGGATGGGCATCCAGGAGGAGTGGTTGTAAATGTTAACCTTCTACAACCTTAAAGGCATAATATCACAGATATTTATGGTTGTTTTGGACTAGTTCTTAGCTATAACTGCAAAGTACATTCA
>JAUTBZ010174021.1:0-5000 GCA_032361785.1 Lepetodrilus galriftensis | reverse complement strand
CTATGCGGTTGCACCTCACTATAGCAGTGACATAATGCGTTAATCAGCGTGACCATAATGAGGAGATCATCAGATCGTAGGATCATCTACCAGAAACAACCATAGAGAACCAGCGATGACTCTCACATTAATAGGAACAGACACTTGCTATAGAGCAGAACATAACTTAGTTTTGATCATTAGTATAATGTAAGGTGTTGTGAAAAGCAACAGAACATACAATAAGGAACTGTGAGCTCCGGGACATTGCTTCTAATAGCCTCCCTATACTATAGTACAACGTATGCCGTACCCACAGCCACGTCAATGTCGGACAGGCCGACTCATCAAATTGTACGAATAAATCCCACTCCCCCGCTAGAGCTCTCACATTTAACTCTATCAATGCTGGAGGCAATAGGAAATGCCGTAAAGAGCAGTACCCGAACCTGTGCCTAATCCAACAGGGACGTGATTATAAAGCACGCACTAAATTTAGGCAACTGTCAAAAAACCCACGAACGCCTTTCCGAGATCTATCATGGAATTGTAACGGGCACCGACTTTAGACATGGGCAATCCCTGACAACCAGACCAGAAGATTCCAATTTGAATGTAATAAAGTGATGATTGGTTTCCTTGTTGACCTTTCCGGATGAACTCACAGAGCCTCTGGTGGTCAGACTTGCAGTTCCTTCTATGTTCTGGCGCTGCCCGCACCCTGTCGTGGCATAGATGCAGTGCCAATGGTCTGATTGGCAGGGTAAGGTCTGGCTACACGTGGACAGCACTACATGCATTAATGCTTCAAGGCATGCTATTAGTACCGCGGTAAGACCACTGGAGCCATTCCTTCAGTAATAGCACGCATCATTTGCCGCTGGTGATTGCTATTCAAATTTATGACGTGTTGTGGATCATGGTCAAGCCAGGGGTGCGTTCAAAGACACAAGGGCTTGCAAGCGGCTTACCAAACTGGCCACTGTCTCAAGGGTCGTATGAAGAGTACATGGGACAGGGAACCAGTTTAGCAAAGCGGCTTACTGTGCTGATTGAACGCATCCCACGTCTTGTGTGCGCTGCTTCAGAGGAGTGTTGGCTTTGTTGAACCAAACTGGTCCGCGTATTTCTGTACGTCTTCCTTCTGAAGTCTGGGAGGATTGTAGACAGAACCCAGTTGGCCACAAGATTGTCATCATACACGATACAGCTCAGTGAATGTTCTTTCATACGCTATACGTGGCACTATGCCTATGTTCTAGAGGATGAACAAATACCATGACCCCTGTCCCCTATGTTAACCAGAAATGACAAGTAAATACATAGCAAAACAATGATTTGGAACTTGCTGTTGGGTGAATCAACTATTATATAATACATATAATGGTATATTTATCTAGCCAAAGACCAAGGTTACATATGAACAGAATAGAATAATGACTTGTGTTAATACATTTTTCTGTCTGTCTGTCTGTCTGTCTGGCTGTCTGTCTGTCTGTCTGTCTGTCTGTCTGTCTGTCTGTCTGTCTGTGCTACAAGATGCACCTACTGGTCTTGACCGGGGTTAAGAGTCTTTGGCTGAGCTGTTTGAGCGTTGGACAGTATCCAGTAACTCGGGTTCAAATCCAAAGATCGGCACGGTCCTCGATTACATATTATGCATGAAATAGCTAGATCTATAAGACACGTATATATGGATCCTACTCATGTCAAGGGTCACCAAAGAGCAGTCTGCTTGTATCCCACGTCTTACATATGCGCATCCGGGTAGTTTATACTCAGCGTTTCCTGCGAACCCGGATGGTGTATTCGCCCCTCCCTCAAATTTACCTCATTCCACCGTCTCCCAATTCCACCCCCACCCCCCTCACCCCACTCCTCCATCACATGCATCCACGCAACTCCTACTCCGTTTCCCGCACATATCATCCCGCCCATGCATCCACAAAACGACACATATTTCCTTCATCATCAAAAATGTCATACTCTACTGCAGTACAGTTAATTTCTTATTAAAAAATATCGATGTAATCACTGATGAAAATGTAATTGAATGCTTTTAATTCCTTTTTCATAGCTTTAAAATTATTCAATAATTTGCTGATGTAGAATTCTATATTGAGTGGAGGAAAGATGTGGTTATAACTTGTGTGGGCGTCTGTCTACTGTCAAATCTGACTGGTCCAGGCGCTACCTCTTGTCACCCAGAGAGACAGCTGTGATGTATTGAACTGTCTGTATATATTAATGGCCATATTTCATTTGGTATTTGAATGCATTATGAAAATAATGTATTTGAATACATTATAAAAATATTTCATTTGGTATTTGAATGCATTATGAAAATAATGTATTTGAATACATTATAAAAATAAAAGAATTTAGGTTTTGGTTTTCGGATTGAATAACAATGTGTGTACTTTATTTCACTTTTTGATGAAAAGTGTGCCGAAAATATTAATTATGGCTGTCAATTTTAACAATGCAGTTACTACTACTAATATGTATATTTACATTGCACCAAATTATATACTATATATATATATAGTGCTAATAACGATATACTTTTAAAACATATTTTTTATTATATAAATACGTGTAGTTCATCTCTACCCACACTGTCTTTCTCCTGAAGTTTGTGCTTCATAATATGATACTTCAAATGGCGTTGGAATCAATCGATGACGAGAGTGAATAAAAACAAAACGTTCAATTAGGAGGTGTGGGAGTAATTGATTTTGTTACTGAATACATGGAATCAAGGTACCCCAAGCGAACAGCTGACAAACGCCTTTGTGTTGTGGATACAAGCGGCTACATGCTGGCTTATCTAACGTCATGTTATGCTGCCGCAAATAGCAATGTCAAAAATGTAGCTTGTCTCCTGTTTTGTGGCAATGGTAATTATAAGCTACATGCATATGTTGCTCTTCTCCTGTTAGGTTTTTCCTTTTGGCCACAGATGCATCAGTGAAAGTTACACAATGAGTTATCATTAAATCTGCATGAATTTCTGGAATTCATTTCTGATAATACCAATTTTAATATTACCGTTAATTTAATTAAATCTGCATGAATTTATGGAATTCATTTATGATACAGTTGGACCAATGCTATAGCAATCTTAATATTACCGGTAATATAACTGACCACTGTACCACACATGCATGTACGCACACTATAATTAGTATTCAGTAGAACATGGAAAGCACATTAATTTCATACACATTAATCAGCCCATTGTAAAAATGACGTGTAATTTGATACATGTGTCCAATACTACGTTCTTCCTTTTCGTGTTATGTCCCCGAGAAAAATAGATCTGATTTATATTTGTGTTTATTAGTTCTACTTTATTAAAGCATACATTACCAGTGTGCACGTGGTTAACATATGCGTCAACATTGTGTTGGTCAACTGGTGTGTTGCGTAGGTAGAATTATGGGTTGTATTGGACAGGTGACTATAGAGGTATATCTACCAGGTTTAGGGGGTGTGGGGGTGTGTGTGTGTGTGTGTGTGTGTGTCATATCACGTATTTCCTCTTTCAATCTAGAAATTGGGAATCTTAGGAATCTGAACCTACCTTCTGCCCCAAAATGTCTACAGCATTATTAGTATTATATAATTTTAAAGTGACCATTCTTAATGAAAAATTACTTGTGTTTTCAGTAAAATAGATGATAAAAATAACGAAAGTATTGATTGGGACACTGTCACAGGCTCGCGTATGAATGGTGTACCGATATAGTTAAGTTTTCTCAACAACCAAACTTTGCTCATATTCCAACATTTGTTATAAATTATGGTGACACTCCTTGTCCTCGTGGTGACATTAACGTTATAGCGAAGGCAAAAGTCCCTGACGACATCCAACGAGACACCCCTCAATAACATTATGATCTGATTTAACGCCCCTATTTTCCATTTTTAAACGGACAGTATAGCACAATCTATATTCACTATCAAAGATACAGTATGCAGATTTTCAGATCGTAAGCTATTCTTAACTATTGCAATATAGTTCTGTTAGTCTCACATGCCAATGTAATTCACAGTCCCACGTAAAATCGTCTACGGCCAATTCTAATAATTATGTTTCTCATAAAATATAGGATAATGCTGCTCAAATTTCTATACAAAATAACAGATAATGCTGGTCATAATTACTAACAGTATCCATTTGTTAAACGAAATCCAGTCACATAACTACATTTATTAATCGTATAGGCCTACATTTAAAATAAAGCACATGTACATAACATTTACCAAACGACACATACATTTTAATAGTATAGATTTGCAAGCGAAATGATTATTTCTCTATATATTTATCACGGATATATTTTGCACGTGGGATGATGCCATAGTAGCAGCTCGGATGTGGGTGGTTGTTAATCGATGGCCCACTGAAATGACTCACATATGTGGGTAAGAAGACAAAGTAAAAGACACATCCAACTGCATGTTCAGTCTATTTGGATACCGAGGGGCGGGAAATGAGGGGGACTTAATCACGTGATGTCATTCTGCGCGAGAACCAATTCAGCAAACGAGGCAATATATTGATTATTATTACCAATTACTGTATACATTATTTAAATAGAAGTATGTTTAAATCTGTATCTGTCTTTGTACGCATATAGTTTTCATTAATGGAATATTCTCTCATGTAAGCGACCTTGATATATACACGGGGGCCTATTCTCGAAAGGTTCTTACGAACTTCTTAGCCTAAGAACAGTTCTTAACGATTATTATAGTATGGCTACGAACTGTTATTGGGCTAAGAAGTTCGTAAGAACGTTTCTAGTATACGTATTTAGATGACCAATCCGGCACTGATAATTTGCATTAACAACTTTATATATACCGGGGTATTCTTTAAAGTAAAGTTGAGTGCATCATGCAAACATATATATGGAGAGAGAGAGAGAGAGAGAGAGAGAGAGAGAGAGATATAGAGAGAGATAGCGATAGATAGAGATAGAGATAGAGAGAGATAGATAGAGATAGAGAGA
>JAUTBZ010174010.1:0-10143 GCA_032361785.1 Lepetodrilus galriftensis | reverse complement strand
CATTCCTGATGTGTAAGTGCCAGACATAGTAATGTAGCAGACATTCCTGATGTGTAAGTGCCAGACATAGTAATGTACCTTCTGTTAACTTCCACATTGCCCACTCCTGCTGCTGCTAGGACTTACCTGTAACTGGATAACAGAAATATATGTCACACGACCCTTACCTAGAGTATCACACCGTTAAGTTAACTGTATAGTACTGTATCTGTATACACTGTACAATACCATGAGAATTTGGGCCCAACGTACCTTCAATGTGTCTTTCAATATTCCAATACCATCCATAGTGATCATTCCAGTGCCCAATATTATTTCAGAATGAAACTTACAATAGCTGCTTTTCAAGAAGCCAAAAATCCATCTCATTTGTGTGGCGTCTACTATTCTATTCTACTATTCTATGCCGTATATCTATGCCCATTAATAAGTGCTTACTTGCCGACGTTATTTGCTAATAGATTAAATGTAGACTTTGTTGACATTAAAATTTTACCATTAAAACTACGCAAGCACACAATACCTATGATATATTGCCCATACTCTTAATTTTAAATATGAATACAAATTTAGCGGTAACTCCTATTCTGATGTGAGGTAATAGCATGACCACAGCAATGTTTGATGACAGATGTCTCAGCATTGTGACTTGCTTTCAATGGATACTCCTTTAGTATTTGCTGTCAGTATATAGACATATATTTTTCTGAAACAGTGTTGTTTGTATTATGCACATTTTGTGTGACACAAATTTCTATAATTTTTATTTTTATTTTGTGGAGTCAATTATACAAGTCGTTAGCTGTACCACTTAGTCTCTGATGTACCACTTAAGTCTCTGATGTATCACTTAGTCTCTGATGTACCACTTAAGTCTCTGATGTACCACTTAGTCTCTGATGTACCACTTAAGTCTCTGATGTACCACTTAGTCTCTGATGTACCACTTAGTCTCTAAATTATTCCTAAATACATTATGTTTATTTGTCCCATGTATGTTCTTCATATGCTGACTGAGTCACGTGCAGGAAGCTTGGCGTCAGTACCAGCAATCCCTGATGTGTTCCCATCGTCTGCAGTGTGACATCTATAAGAAAACTGTGTATTATGTGCATTGCATTCTTACATGTCATCGACATCCCTTCAGCAATATCACTGTACAAGTACTAGTTTCTAGATCATACTTACGTGCAATGACCAACCTTACCGTAGTTAATTGTAAATAGCAAGTTAATTTATTGTTTCAGTATACTTCAAACATCATTTGTCCATTATCTTGTCATATTTGTTTGGTATCGTCAAGTATTATTCTTTTACAATTATATTATGGTTTTAATTATTTATATTTAATTGATTATGTTATTATTGCTAGTGATGGACACTGATGGTCATTGATACAATGTTTGATATTGTGATGCACCCTATTAATCCCAAGAAAACATTGGAAACAATTCCATGACATCGACTGTTATGTTTGCGCCGCCTGTACAGAACTGTAGGACATTCCTCTTCCCGCGGCTAAGTTTGGAGACTTTGATTTCTAAACTGCAATGAAAATATAACTCACTGTATTAATCAACTTAAATCCGTTTACAGCTTTTAATAAAACGTCTTTTATTTCAAAAATATAATATTTCATCAATTCCCACCGAATTATCACAAATATTAGCAAGTCACTATTCTTACACATCTCATCTCAAATCTCTCGTCTAGTATAGTTACAGAAAACGAAACTTGTATTTATTTTCTTCTGTCCATTGGTGTGTAGAACTTCACACATTGTAAACATAAACCACTGAATTCATCCCCACATAAACCACTGAATTCATCCCCACTGAGACCACTGAATTCATCCCCACTGAGACCACTAAATCGCCCCTTTCGTACATGCCAACAGCTAGTCTGACACATTCCTATGTACAAGCGATGTCAGTATTTTACTTGTATTTCTATGTACAAGCGATGTCAGTGTTTTACTTGTATTTCCAGGACAAGGCTAGTTGAGGAAGTTGTCTCAGTTCTGGTACACTGAATCTGAAACGTTATATAACGTATTTCAAGTTGGGTTTCAAAATTGCTCTATCTGCCATATAGAACACATTCATTCCTTGCATCATATTGGCCGTAACTATTTTAATGTTTTGTTGGCAGTCCTTGGAAAACCGGGCAATCGCTTCTATTGTCAGTGTTCAAAAGTCGGCAGAAAAAAAACCCCAATAATTCACGAGGACTAGATTTCACTTATATACTATTTAAAGAAAACTGAAATGCATATTATTGTCAGAACTAACATATATTTATTGCCCTGGCGAGTTTTGAACGCTGGCAATGTCCAAAGTTCTCGATATTGTACATTCACATTTTCGACGTGTACATAGTAATTGTTAAAATCACCATCGTCTTTCATAATATGCTGTTATCAGTCGTGTAAATGTACGTTTGTTGAGTGATAGGCACACGTTCCAGTTTGCTATTCACGGCGGTGTACACTACTATACCACTGTCAACACGACTTTCCAACGTTAGATTCTACCAGACTGACTTCTGTGTGAATTCCAGCCTACCTTAATTGACCATGTGCATGTGAAGTTGGGTCGTGTACTTACATTACTTGTACGACCTGAACACTTATTATGACATGACCTGCATACTTATGACCTGACATGCACACTTATGACCTGCGCACTTATGACTGGAGAAAACTAAAGCGGAGACATTATCTCTGGTTATACAATAGTTATTTGTGCACTCGTGGCCTCGTTGCTATTTATTGTCAATGTTATGTTTTGTTTCACTAGGTTCCCATATTTTAGATAGCAATGTATATGTTAGTCACGTCGCCATATTACGATATATACTACATTGATTAGTCAGTAGACATATCTCTGTATAAGCATGATGTTTGCTCTTGTTATATTCTACTATGTTTTCAGTCGCATGTGATCGTGTGCACAAATTGTCTGTAGACCACAAGTACGCAGCTCTCTACACTACAGTTCCTGGTGATCAAGTATAGGTTATGCTATGTGATTCTGACAGGTGAAGATAGCATAATATGCATTTATATAGGATGAAAATGTCATGTGATAATATAGCAACACTTGAAATAATGAATAAATCACATACGATTACGAATTTGTCTATCTGTATAATGTATCTAAATATGTATAGTCTACTAGTGTAATGTATAAAGTATTGTAAAAATTATATTGTTGTGGAATAAAAATAAATAAAATAGTAATGTTACATTGTATGCAGTATGTTATGTTTGTATCTGTTACAGTGGCTATCTACGACACAGTGGTTGGTATTCGCTGTCGATAATTATACGAAAGTTGAGTTTCTTCAAAATGTTTTAATGTTCATACACAATTTGGAAAAGTACCAAACGGACTAAATATCACGCATCTTAATTATAGTACTCTCTAATACAATGTATAACTGTTGAGTCTGTGAGTCATTTTGGATTGGGACAGGAGCGCTGCTGTTCGCTGAGCAGTGCCTGTAAATATACATACAAATATATGTTTTTTGTAAATGCACTGGGGTTGGGTTTCCATCACTACTGTATGTGAAGACAGACCTATATCCCGTTCATACCCGAATAGCCAGCTGACGTCAGTAACATGGATAAGCTGGATGACATGATTTATTTCAAGATTTTTATTAAATGCAGGGTGACCCCCCAAAAAAAGTACACTCGTATATTCTGATGTAACTTTGTTGTTTAAAGAGCAAAGTAGAAAATAAATCACAGTAAAGAACATCCAATTGTCCGCATTGTGACGGAGATTAATTGGCCAGGGGTCATGTTCCCGAAGCTATCGTTAAGCCTTCGTGGAGGAACATTTGACTCTTTGGGATCATCAACATTTACTCCACGATAGCTGTAACGATGTAGTCACGTATACGATGGCTTCGGGAACATGGCCCCAGGTAAACACGTTCTGTGCTATGAGTATGTCACCTGTAGATGTTACGTATTACATATATATATTACATATAGATATTACATATATATATTACCTATACTGGTTACGGGCCTATTATCGCCCATGACGTATAAATCGCCTACCCCCGCTGTAGCGCTTCCGCGTTCGTGATTGATTTGGATTATGACATATTTTAAATAAAGAACACCTACTAATTACCAATAGATGATAATTGGAGAAATAATTGTATTTTATTTTAAATTATATTTATTATTATTTATATGCACAGATTCCCAAAGTTAGAACGAGAATCACACCTGGTGTTCCTATGGAAAGGTTTGAAACACCTGTCATCTTCCTATGAGGTAGGCATGTTAAATATTTGATATATATTACATTGTAAATTAAAGAATTTAATTAAATGACAGGTTTGTTAATTTGATTTTGACGATCAACTGATCCAAGTACTATTTAAAGAATTGAATTGAATTTAATGACTACTAGTATTTGTTGATAAAATTACTGTATTTTAAATTACCAATTTGATATTTATTTTGGTGTCCAGTGTTTGGATGCTAGTCGGCCGTGGATTTGCTACTGGATTCTGCACAGCTTAGAAATCCTGAACGAACCAGTCCCAGAGGAGATTGCACTACAGTAAGTCCATCAAGTCAGCATAGATCAGCTTCATAAAGCATAAGACACCCAGTGTTACAAATAGAGCACACCCGCGATGGCATATTTTCAGTGAGGACTGATGAAATTTTAGCCTTGCACGGCAGCATGTCATGGTTTTTTGTGTGCGTGTGTGTTTAAAAAAATTATTTATAATTGATCACTGGCCAACATGTATGAAGACGGGTAACTTCTCAGACTTAACAGTCCTCATGTCTGGCAGTGAAATTGCTGGGGTTTTATATTATACACTCAGGGTTCGCAATTAACACTTGCCCGCTTGCCATTTCTGCCAATGCTTTAAAGGTATCCTAAGGGCTAGTAGAAATTCATAACATTTGTTATTTGTATCACAATTCAAGCGAGTACGTTTTAAAGTTAGTTTCTATTGCTGTACAGTGCAAACACATGCTGCGGATTTGTTTTGTGATGTAGATGTATGAAGCTTATCTATCAATGGATGATGCAGCATTTACATCTTCAGTAAACAACTGAAAACAAAATAGAGTGTTGTCATATGAATGTTTTAAGTTTACTGAAGGGTTACCACAATATATTTTTTCGATGTTGGCTTGTTTCATCTTCAGATATAACATATATTATAAGTTGTCACAATTTTTACAATATATACATTCTATTTATAGAGTTGTGGAGTTTCTCAAGCGATGCCAGTCCCCCTCAGGAGGATTTTCAGGTAAGATATCAATGAAATCTTAACACAAACTGCTGTGACCTAAAACTAGATTTCACATCAAGATTCACAGATTACTAGTACTCACATTTCATTACCATTTCAGGGTTTCTCCGAACGCGCAATCCTGCGTCCCATACGCAAAAATTGCAAGTTTGGACGCTCTTTATTAATAAAAATTGTTGATAAGTATATCAACATGCGTCCCCGGGACTCTCAACAATTTAAAACTAAGTGGAACCCTGCCATTTATTTGCTGCAATTTAAATCATAAGTTTGATTTTGATTTTGATTTTGATCATGTTGATTTTGATTTAAATTTAAGTTTAAATTTCCCTAGGGGGACCAGGCCAAAATGCTCACTTGGCACCAACCTATGCTGCTGTCAATGCTCTGTGTATCCTGGCTCCGGTCACTGACCAGGCGTTCACAGCAATCAACAGGTATATACTAGTAGTTAATTTCTTTATCTACAATACAGTGAAGCATAATGCCTCCATTCCACACAGACCACAAATCTGTACGAATTGTTAAATTTAGGATTCGTGAGCAGGGCTCTGGACTAACATATGCCCCCTGACATACAGGGGCAAGTTAAATTGTACTGCGGGCAACCTACTTTTTAACATTTAGCACCTTTGGTGCCATTGTTACTTGCCCTGGCTTGCTCTGCGGGCAAGTAACTCAAAATGTTAGTCTGGAGCACTGCGTGAGTATTCGTGGAATTTTGCACTGCCTCTATTCTACACAAACCATGAATCCCACAAATCGCTACGAATTGTTAAATTTAGAATTTGTGAGTATTCGTGAAATTTTGCACAATGCCTCTATTCTACACAGACCACGAATGGCTACGAATTGTTAAATTCCTGACGCTAGAACATAGTCACTACAACAGACTGATGCAGGAGCTGAGGGTGGAAGATTAAAATTAAAGTTGTGACTTTCTTGACGGTTCGTATGTGTATGCGTATACAACAGTTAAGAATACCTACGAATGCCTACAAATCGATTACGATTCAGTTATGATGCCTAAGAATGCACTACGAATTTGTTACGAATTAACTACAATGTTTTGGAATCGGGAGTTTGTGGCCAAAACTTTTGCCACAAATTCCCGATCGCTCAAGAATTGCAAGAACTGACTACGAATAAATATGAATCAGTTAAGAACTTCACAAACTGATTACGTTTCCACTACGAATCCTAAAATGTATTCAATTCGTAGCGAATTGTAGGATTCGTGTTAAGTCATGACTTAAGTAATGATAGCACCTGTAACAATTTTCTCTTGTCAGTTCTCAATATGTTCACTGGTCAGTTCTCAATGTTCACTGGTCAGTTTTCAATATGTTCACTGGTGAGTTCTCAATGTGTTCACTGGTGAGTTATCAATATTCACTGGTCAGTTCTCAATATATTCACTGGTCAGTTCTCAATATGTTCACTGGTCAGTTCTCAATATTCACTGGTCAGTTCTCAATGTTCACTGGTCAGTTCTCAATGTTTGCTGGTCAGTTCTCAATATTCACTGGTCAGTTCTCAATATTCACTGGTCAGTTATAAATTTCACAATCCCAACAGAACTATTGTTTTCATTCACAAGGGCATAGTTATTTGATTCCATGGTTTAGCTTGGGTGGTTGAAAATTAAAATAAAATTGGAATTACAGTGTTATGCTGTAGACTACTGTAGTCCAGGTGAGCCCTGCACATTGTCATTGATGTGTCATTTCTCTTTGTGTACATCTCATTATATTATGAATTATATCCTTTTTCTGTTGCTATGACTACAGGGAGACACTGTACAAATACTTGATGAGGATGCGACTGCCAGATGGCTCGTTCAAGATGCATGAAGGTGGCGAGGTTGACATCAGGTGACCATCCAAAAAAACTAATAATGTGTCAAATTTATTAATGATGTACCGATCAGTATAATTATTGGTGTTGAAAGTGAAAAAAAATCCCCATGTTAATAAATCTATCCCAAGAAAAATAATAATAGATTCTCGTGGACGGGTGGTAGTGCAATGGTAGAACGTTTGGACTCCGGAACTAAATGCCCCTGGTTCGAATCCCGTCCCAAGAACTTGGCATCAATGTTTGCAAAAGTTACATTTCTGATGCAATATTGATAGGATGTGCTATCTGTAGAGTGGGCAATTCAGATATCCTTGTTCTATCAGTACCAGCCGGTGCTCGCAGGTTTACTGCAACATTCAATGCTACAGATGTTGCAGGTTTCCCCTGCCCTAAACTCACAAGTCGTGATATTAGTGAAAGATTCTAGAAAGTGACTCTAAACCCCAATAGGGCGTGCAAGTGGTGGGGGCAGCACGTAAACTAGTGCAAATGTGTTGCTCTGCGCTTCGCACACAGTAGACTGTAGGAACAATAGTCATGACGTAACAATGGTTTTTCTCAACTGGTTCTTAATGAATACGCAGTTATATGAGCTTGCCGCTTATTCTCGTAGTAGTTGTCATTATTAGGAGCCTCCTGCCCCCGGAAGTCAGTTTCACAATGAGGCTCCCACCATTACTTTAACTCCTTATTATAATAACTTGTCATGTTTTACTGAAAAAGACATGCAACTGTGTTCTTCAGATATATAAGGTGCATACATTATTAATATAATAGTACATTGTTTCACAGTAAAAGATTACCTTGAATCAGCGCCTAAAATGTATTTATGGTAAAGTTTCAATAACATTAATTTGTGTTTATCTAATTGTATCCATGTTCATGTATATATTAAACAAGTGGATGCGTTGAAATTCGGTTACATGTCATGTGTGCCTTAGAATAATTGCCTTGAATACATTGTAAGTATATTGTCGATGGAATTTTAATACATTTTTACGTGACATCACTAACCAGAAGCAGAATGGAAATACATAATGGTATAGAATACAGTTAGTGCTATAGTTTACGATATGAATTTAGTAATTAAGAAAGCCTAATTATATAAGTGATAAAAACTGTAATTTAATTTGCGAAGTTTAAGTGGGTATTAATTTATTGAAAACACAAGCGAAAACAGTAATATTTCGGAAATTTGCTTTAGGTATAATAATTCCCAAAACCATGATCATAATTATATGCTTATTGATTGATCATTACTATCTATGATGCAATGAGTGATTATATCGCAATAGTATGTCATCAACTAAATATTCATAAGTTATGCCATGTGCACATATGATACGGTAACTTCTTGCAATCTGAATATTCACCTAAATCAAACGTTTTCTCCTATCACAGACTATGGGAATGATACCTTACAGCCTGAAGTGGAAACAGATATTATTGAAAAACATCTTCAGCGATTTAATTAAAACACATCAAGTGTCCCCGTACCCTGATTCGGATGCTTGCTTATAATAAAACAAATGTCATTTTATTCAATGGTTGTAAATAGACATGTCATTCGATGGGTCCACTTCAGTCAGTCTTGAAATGCATCTCTGTTGTCCAGGAACCATACAACAGGGTGAGATTGACAACCTCCGCTAGAGGATATTATTATCTGAACGACAGTACATTTCGCGGCTTTGTCGCTAACAGTAATTTCAATGACAATTTTGCATCTTTTGTTTAGAAAACATTTGACCTTGCAAGGGTGCGATCGATTAAGAGGGGTCTGCAGAGAATCTCAGACGTCGGGTTTGGCTGAAGGCGTGTTCTCCAAGTATTCCGATTATTTGACAAAATATTACATTTGGGAGAAGATTCGTTTCGGAGGCAATTTCACCTCGGAGTTAAGAAATTAACAGCGTTGCCTCTGGCTCACAAGGGAACTTCCAAAAACGGGTATCGATGTTGCGTAACATTTTCAAAATTGCGTCTTGCCTCTCAATCGGACTTCCAATATTTTACCCTCTTATGTGTTATACACAGCAACCGCCCCGAGCTACACGGTCAAACTTGGAAAATTATCAGTAAATATTTGACCAGGCATATAATGGCGCCCAACGTGGGCTTTGAATTGAAGGGTAGTTGGTCGATGTCAATGTGTCGGCCTTTCAAAATAGAGAAAAAAATAAAATAAAAAAAGATGAAGGTAGCACGGCAGCTTAGAATCTCCACGAAACCAGTTTGGTTCATGGCATTGTAATGCGCTGGTGATGGTGAGTGCCGAGATAACTATGTACTGCCCGAACACCAATAATTTGGAAACCTTTATGGTTTTGTTATGTTTCAAAATATAAATATTGAAGGAGAGTGTCAAGACTTTGAGTATTCGTTTGAACTATGTTTGTACTTTGCAAAATATTCCAGTCTCAAAGGATCATTATATTATAGTTTTCCGACTACAATAATAAAATATATACTGTATCAACATCAATACAATTTTTACTTTTATGTGAAAACTGTAAAATTACAGATTCAAATAGCGACTATATTTACTGTCACAATTCCTATAGTAGTATATGTACCACGACGATCTAATGCATTATAGCTAACTTATTCATGAATAATATATTAAAATGTCATTCCTGAATGACTAATTGTTTAAAATATCATAGATGTATGGTAGATATTTTATATAGTTATTCAGTCAGCGGTGTCGCTAGATGATGCGTTCAGATATCTGAGTGTCGTTGTGCGGGCGGAAATCGGTATTGATGCGTCATATTACGGGTAAGAAGTTAAGAACATACCGGCCGAAATTTGGACCATGGGACTAAAAACGGAAGCGCTTTACGTATTTAGGCAGATGGGCTTAAATTAGGATTTAATATTAGAGTAGTATCCCTTGTGCCAGAAGAAGAAGAAGAAGAAGAAGAAGAAGAAGAAGAAGAAGAAGAAGAAGAAGAAGAAGAAGAAGAAGAAGAAGAA